>FXXK01001432.1:0-58873 GCA_900184695.1 Betula pendula | reverse complement strand
TTTTTCTTTTTCTTATCACTCCTCCCTAGCTACAAGGACAGCACGGCAATGGCTGGAAGGGCAGGATTTTTTTTTCACCTTCCTATAACTACAAGGCAGTACGTATATGGGCTAAGAGATGTATTTTTTTTTTTTGTTTCATATGTGAGCAAAACAGCCCCTGCCTATGGACAGCAACCGTGAATGAAGGCAAGGTAAATTTCTTTTGCTTTCCAATTTTTTTTACTGCACATGATCAGGAGCTTACACGTTACTTCTTGCATGTTACCATCGCTGTACACGTTGCACAGCCTGCTGCCCTTAATGGTACAGCACACATTCCACTACACTAATTTCTGGACAGCACACTCACACTCACCCTCACAGCAGTCCACGTTAGTCACCTACACTTCCCTTTTTTGTTAAAAAAAAACTGGACAGACACCAAGGCTGGAATCTCTTGCTGCCATACACGTACCAGCTCTCTCTCAAATATACCTTGCCACCACTTCACTCACATGCATTCTCATTCTTTTTTTTTTTTTTTTTTTTTTTTGTTTCTTTTCTTTCCTGCTGCGTGATACCAGCTCATTCTTCTTTTTGTTTTGTTTTCTTTTGTTTGCTTCCACAAGCTGCACCGGACAGCACTACACTTTTACCTCTCTCTTCTCTCTCTCTCTCTCTCTCTCTATATATATATATCACTTTTACTCTCTCTCTCTCTCTCCTCTCTCTCTCTATATATATATATATATATATATATGCTGGACAAACAGCACTATAAGACAAGATATATATATATATATATATATGTACCCATCAATACAATTCTTTTGTACCTTTAAATTCATTTTAACACTCCAAAAATTTATTTTTCTTTAAACTTAATATAAATTAATCACTACCCATTTTAAACTAAGAACATATAATTAAATATCAAATATATTTTTCCAAATATATTTGACCCATCTTAATATCACAATTTACACCGAAGTGTTCTTAGTCGTTCTAATTAAATCCTCTATTCATATCTTGGATATAACACTAGAGTTATTGAATAGGGGATTTATTCGATCAAGTGTATCTCCATGGGGAGGGCTTGTACTATTTGTGAAGAAGAATGATGATTCTATGCGCTTATGTATAGACTATTGGGAGTTGAACATAGTGCCCATCAAGAACAAGTATCCTTACCTAGGATCGATATTTTTTTACTAGCTTAAGGTAGCTTCAGTATTCTCGAAGATTGATCTTATATCGGGGCATCATCAACTCAGGGTGCGAGAAGAATATGTACCAAAAACGACTATCTGTACGCGTTATGGCCATTATGAATTCTTGGTCATACCATTTGAATTAACCAATGCACCATCGGTTTTCATGGACTTGACGAATCGCATATTTCATAAGTATCTTGATTCATTTGTTATAGTATTCATTGATGA
Organism: Betula pendula; assembly: GCA_900184695.1. NCBI lineage: Eukaryota > Viridiplantae > Streptophyta > Magnoliopsida > Fagales > Betulaceae > Betula > Betula pendula. The sequence goes on along the minus strand of FXXK01001432.1, from coordinate 57,449 downwards.
TATTCTAATCTACTTAGCTAATCATATTGAGCACAAGCAGCATTTGAAGATAGTATTGGAAGTACTAAGTGAGAAGAAGCTCTTCGCCAAACTTAAAAAATGTGAGTTTTGGTTGGAAGATGTATCATTCTTGGGTCATGTAGTTTCCAAGGATGGTGTTGCTGTAAATCCAAGGAAGATTGAGGCTATTGTCAAATGGGAATGACCGAAAAATGTTTGAGAAATTCGTAGTCTCTTGGGTTTGGCTGGTTACTACTGGAGGTTCATTGCTGGATTTTCCACATTGTCAGGGCATCTTACAGCTCTAACAAGGAAGAATGCTCCTTATGGTTGAAGGCTCGATAATCCACACATAAACTCCAATAACTATCATGTTTCTTGACTAATAAGACTGGTGAAGAATATGGACTGGTGCTTGGCCGAATGACTCTGAATTGCAAAAGGCTTGTTACAATCTTTTCGATCTCAATTTTTTGAAAATGAGGATATTTGTAAGGCCTCACATTTGTGAGCCTAGTTTCAGGAAACACTGGAATTTTATGGTCATGTGGCCTTCTCAGAGGAAGCCCATATGGCTCTACAAACACATCAAAAAATATTTCTAATGGGGAAAGTAGTACACGGTTTTCAGAGCTAGTACCTCTTTGTTGGGCGCTTTGTGTGATGACACCTACATTTGTTGCTGCTAAACCTAAACACGTGAGGGTCTCTCCATGGTGTTCTGCCATGTTAGTACCATCCAGCTGGAAGCAAGTAGTGGCTTTACCCTTTTCTTTACTACTCAGGCACGTGATGGGCATCATTTGACAAACCCAGTCGGTACCCTTCTTCTTCAAGTCTTTGCAAACTTCTTCACTATCCACCACATGATGGAGGGGTGATTGTACCCCTTCTAAGCTTATCCTTCTTCCCTTCCATGAAAACTCCATGGCTAATTTAGCAAAATCGCACAAAATCGGTCCCAATTCTCTCAGCCACTGAGTCCCTAACACAGCATCACAACTGTCTATGTGTAGCAGAAAAAAAAATCTACTGAAAATGGCTCACCTTGCAGCAAAAGCAGCAGCCCTTGGCAGATGCCCTTGCATTCCAACTTCTCACCGTTAGCCATCGTGACCAGCAGCCTTCCTCCCTTCGTTGGCCTCAGCCCAAGCCGTTCTACTAACTGTGAGTTCAGGAAATTGTGAGTGCTTCCGGTATCCATCAATGATGAAATCCGGTGCTTGCCCAACCTTCCTTGAGCCACATGGTTCGTGGTGTTGGTGAACCCGTGATAGCATGGAGAGAGATCATGGGTTCCTTTGTTGCAGCTCCTTCGGGTTCGAAATCTTCTGGCTCCCCTACATCTTCTCCAGCGTACAAACTTTCAATCAAGAACAACTTCTTGCAACGGTGACCTAGAACAAATCTCTCATCGCAACTGAAGCATAAGCCATGACTTCTCCCTTCTTGCATCTCTGTTGGCATCAATCTTTAGATGGGAGGATTTCTTGCCTTGGTAAGTTTGGGGATGGTAGAGGAGGCACGGATTCCCCCTAGTTTGGTTGTCGGTTCTCAGTAAATGGAGGTTTTTTTAAACTCCAATTTTTTGCTTCGTACAACCAGGCCAAGTCGATTGCATCCATCATGGTAGTGGGTTGAGTGGCTTGAACGTCCATTTGCAAATTCTCCTTTAAGCCACTAACGAAACACCCCAGCTAGTGTTGGATGGATAATTTACCCACACAGCTAAGGAGCCGTTCGAATTGTGCCTGATATTCCCTCACTGAGCTTGTCTACCGTAGCTTTGTAAGGTCACCAAAGTGATCTTCGAATTGTGTTGGACCATACCTAATGTACAGCCCTGATTTCAAAGTTTCCCATGACATCAATTCTTCGCTTTCGTTGAAGAGTTGGTACCACATCTGGGCTGCTCCCTCCAAGTGGCATGTTGCCAATGAAATCTTCTCCTCTTCACTGGTTTGTTGGTAGTCAAAGAACTGCTCCACACGGTAGATCCAGCTAGTGGGAGCTTCATCTTTGTCATACTTTGGGAAGTCCAGTTTTGCGAACTTGGGTGTGGCAAAGTTGAATGCCCCATTGCAGCTCTTGCCTTTGTTCTTTGTATTTGAGCACTCCCCATGCCCGTTGTTGTTTTCCTTGGAGCACAAGCTATCGACTTTGGAATTGGTTACATCCATTGTCTTCATCATGTTCTCCAGTATGTTTCCCAGGTTAGATAGTTGTTGTTCTAAGCGATCAATTCTTGGATCCGCCATGGAGGAACTTAGCTCTGATACCAAATTGTATGAGAATGGGTGAGAGACCTTGTAATTCTTCTCTCGACAGGAAAAGAAGCTGGATCGATCTTCTTTTTCTTGCCTATCGTGATTGATAAACGATAACCCTAAGAATTTAAGAGGTAGTATTTGAGATATAAATTTGCATACTTCTTCATTGATATTCCTTCATTTATATAGAGTACAATTAGCCGACTATAACTGGAATTACAAAATAGACTTGGACTAGAAAAATAAAATAGAATCGGACTCAACTTGGAAACAAATCCAAATCTGACCCAACATGGAAAAAGCTAAGAGAAAACAATTCTCTTTATTGACCCTACAGCTACTAATATAATAAAAGGACTATACTTCCTTATTTGGATGGCTACTTGTACTCCTTAGGGTTAGACATCATGTTCTCATACCAGCAAGTTACTAGTGATAAAGATCTAATAGAACTTAGCCTTTTAGAATTCTGCCTCTCCTTATCTGCCTATGAGATTCTCTCTATAAGACATCTCATACTTGAGACTCTCTCTAGGAGGCATCTTAATGAAAAATTATATTTTCTAACTATTAGCCTGAGTGAGATACTCTTGTTTGATATGAGATTTCTCTTTTGAGTTGAGAATTCTCTTCCTTTCAGTAATGAGACTCTACTAAACTTTATTGTTAGCCAGTAAGATTCTCTTCAACATGGACTTTATCTTTATTTTATGTTTTGTGGGAAAACTCTCTTCCCTTTGCTGCGTCAATTTTGGCATCAGAGTAAACAAGATTCAAATTTTGGATTTTTTTTTTGGTCAAAGACAACCCAAAAAAAAAAAAAAAAAAAAAAAAAAGGAAGGCTATGGAGAAACGGATCAATTCACAAAATCCTTAATAGGCTGTAGTTGTTGGTTACAACCTCTGCCTCATACCATTTCAGTAATTCTTGTCTCTTATATTGTACACCTTTATATTTCTTAAATCACTCGGAAAGGAGATGATATGCAAAATAAGATCATCCTTTCACGCCTCATAAAGCATACCAACCTCAATACGCTGCGGTAGCGGTACCCCCAGAGCAGGCAGGGCAGACCGACAATTGTTGTGCAGGAGTTCATAAAAAGCTAGCATGATTCTATCAAACCAGCTACAGCTTTTGCCAATATAAAATCTCGTGTTCCCTCTGACATGAACCACACCAGCCTGCTTTGCTTGTTCCAAATCAGAAATCTCTTCTTGGATCTCCACAGGACTAGATGGTAGACCGTCTGAGCAATCCTGTACATGCACTTGCAAGCTATCCTCAACTAGTCCTACGAAATCATCTTCTTCAAGATTTAAGGAATCTGCATAGCCGTACTGAACCACACACCCATAAATCCCTTTTAGGCCCAGTTTCTTGATGACAATCCTCTCATGCGGAGCAACCTTAGGAACCAATAAGTATTGAAGAGTTGTGAATATAGTAACCTTATGAAGGGATTTCATGTTTTTTATGTAGTGTCCAAGAACAGGAGTGAGCCCATCTTGGATGTTAGTGTAAAAGAAGCACAATCCAGGAACCCTTTGAACACCAGGGTCGGATAGAAGCATTCCAAGTCTGTCCAAAGTTATCTTGTGAGTCAACTCATATTCTATCTTTCTCTGTCTCCCATAAAACCAGCCAAACATAATGAAAGCCAGGACAAAGGATATGGCAAAAGGAATCCATCCACCTTCATGGATTTTAGTGCAGACTGCACTTACGTAAACACCTTCCATCACAAAAAACACAAAGAAATAAAGAGCAACAAGCCACCGAGGAGTTCTCCATATTATGATCATCACAAGGGTCAGTAATATAGTGGTGATGAGCATGACCAAACTGACAACGACACCTGCAGGCCAGGTCATACCAGCATTTTGTAAGGATGGCCCATATAAAACCGTTGACTGAAACACCAAGTAGAAAAGGAGGTGAAAAATGGTCTTCAAATTGAAGTATATGATGTGTTACTTAATTTGATGATGGCTATAACGACCATTTTAATGTTTAGGACATTCTCTTCTGTAAAATGCATGATCCAAATAAAGCACATTACTTTTTTGTTAAGTAAACAAAACACATTACTATTTGATTATATGAAATAAATGAATTTAGTCAAAGAATCAACTGAAAATTTAATACTCAAATAACAGGTTATAAAAATCTTGTAATCTTATATTCTTCTACATTGCATTAGTGATGAGTTGTCAGACAGTTAAAACACTAGAAATGCACTACTTTTTGGAACACAATTTAGATAAAGATTATAATAAACTGATAAACAATTTTATAATTACTAAATGAAGTCTAAAGCAATCTGCAGGGTTTACTTATTTACCATACCAAAAGCATTTCCAATATCTTTTCCATCTCCAAAGATGAGAATGACAGCAACACAAAGAATCATGAGGATGTAGTTCACTTCTGGGGAGTAAACCTCGCCTTCTTTACTACAAGATGTGTGTACCACCTTCACTCGAGGGAAATAGTCCAGAACTACAGATTGCTTGATTACAGAAAATGTGGCTGATATCAGCGACTGGCTTGCAACAATTGCAGCCGATGTAGCTATGATAAAGATAGGCCAGTAAACTGCAGTTGGTATGAACTTGTAGAATCCATCATCGTGATCATTTGGGTTCTTGATCAGGTATGCAGTCTGCCCCGCATATGTCAGAACCAAAGATGGATAGATTGTAAACAAGAAAGCAATCTGTTGGAAGAGAAGGGGTCAGAGAGCTACTGAAGCAACAGACATGAAAACCTTAAGGGTAAACAAACAGGACTGCAGTAAACCTGAATGGAACTCCGGTTGAAATGACCAAGATCTGCAAACAATGCTTCAGAACCTGAACAGGATAGATGATATCAAAGATCAAATGCTGCACATAGTAGTACATTTGTGTGCATGCATCTTTCTACATTTTATTATGAGGCAAATCAGATCTTTTAAGCTTCCTCAGCCATTGAACTCAGAAATGCAAACAGGTCTAGACCATCGAACAAAAACACCTAACTACTAGTTCTTCCAACAAAATCAACTGAAAAAAAATATATATATAATCCAAATATAATAATGGTATTAAATGCTACTAAAAATATGATTCCTATGAGTTCTTTGGAGTGACAATAAATACAAAAGATATTTACCATGTTGATTCTCATATCCTTCTGCCTAGTGAGAGCATAAACACAATGAAAGAGATTCCGTATATGTTGTATATAAATTGGATATTTCAACAATCTCGACAAAACAGATTATCATTCTCAGCATATTTTGAGAACCGCCTAAAATCTTTTTCATTAATAACTTCTAGACATTCTTCGCAGACTACACCATACATAAATAAATTTAACATTTTCAGAATAATCATTATAATAAGATCCATGACTGGGTTTGGGGCCATTATAATTTTAAAGAACTCAATCCAATTATTATGTTACTCTTCTACCTAAATGATGGAATTCCATATTTTAAATTTAAGCATGATGCTACCTGTAATGCAGAGGACAGTGCCACCAAGCAACAGCCAGCCTTCCTTTCCATTTCGCAAAAAGAAATGGACGATGTAATGCGGCGATAAAGCCTTGAATATTCTTGGATAATGGTGTATAATGCTATAAATTCCAACAAGTGGGATAGTCAAGGTCCACATACCCATGATAGGGGAAAATAAGAAACTCACTCGAGTGGTGCCGAACTTTTGCAACAGGAACAGAACAACTAATACTGTTGCAGAAAGTGCCTGCACCAGATCTGCAACATAACAATTGAGCAAGTAAATAAACTTAAGAGAAATATTTTAAATAAAAAGTTGAAAGTTTGTACCAATAAAACCACACCACCCTAGTTTCCGGTACAAAATGCTGAGTCCCTCGTTTCCTGGCTAAATCCAGAAGGCCTACCCTAAGATGGCTTGGTATTTCCCACTTGACTTCCAATACTTTCTCTTCATTTGTTTTCTTGACTTGTATTTCTCTCTGTTCTCTTTATATTAACGTATCCCATTTAAACCGAACCAGTAGCGTGTGTCACAGCACCCAAATGCTGCTCATTGTGTTTATGATGGAATTCGAATGAATCTGATTCTCTTAAACCTTTTTTAATAACGAAGCATCTTGTAACTCCAATATATGTCCTGATTTCTGTCTTAAGAGTGATTTCCATTACACACACTACCAACTTGCCTGTTTTAAAAGCTTCTTATACAATTTACTAACTTCCATGAAACTTACACACCTCCTTAACTCATTACAAGGATAATAATGAATGAGGACTTATCCAAATAAACATCAAGTTCTGTAGTCTCAACTGATGTTCTCCTACAAAAATTTTCCATGGTGATTTCTTTTCTCTACAAATGTCAAATTGAACGAATTTGGAGGAGACTGTAACTGATTCTTTTTGTCATGAAATTCATCTTTATATTTATACATGATTGGAGGAAGCCATATATGATTAACTTTTCGCGATTTTTGGGCTTTCAGAAATTAATAAGGCAAGATTATTGACAAAATAACAGTAGAGTGACGATGTAAAACGTATCTTCAAAATATTACCAACTCCAGCAGGCACAATTAAGATTCTGAAGAGTTAGTTGCATCTGGACAATATCTTACAAAGAAGACCCACAAGATCTCCAGCTAATGTCAAAGTTATGACAATCTGGATGAGTACTTACATTTGCTCACAGAAGGAAAAGGTGCTCTTAGTCCATCCATTGCTGATAACACTGAACAAATTTTCAATGTTAAAGACACCAAATCCAATAAAAAATTTGACCAAATTATCATTAAACAAGAGATAGACAAAAATGTGGAGGCAAACCTGAGATTGCAGGCGTAAGTATACCATCACCAATAAGCATGCACATGCCTAATATAGCAACAAAAAGCAATACCCTTCTAGCAACTATACTGCTTTCAAAAAAATTTCCGAGCTTACTTTGCTTTTTGGTAACCTCATCCATAGAGTGTGAAAGGCTTGAGCTTGTACTTGCATGTTTTGAAGAAAGGACTCCAATATTCATATGCCTACAAAGTAATGAATATAAGGCAAATGTTCCACCTGTAATTAATTTGTGTCTGTATAAGTTGAGAATTCAGGCACTGGCGACTATAAAAAGGTATATACTTAGGGTGTCTAGCAACTGATTCAAGTACTCACCATGGGATGTTAGAGTTCTGTCCTTTTCATATTCTTTTGGTTCCAAGGTGGTCTAAGATATCAGAAACATGACTTGAAGAAAGCTAATATGTGAAGGACTTCCAATACAATTGNATACCATCACCAATAAGCATGCACATGCCTAATATAGCAACAAAAAGCAATACCCTTCTAGCAACTATACTGCTTTTCAAAAAAAATTTCCAAGCTTACTTTGCTTTTTTGGTAACCTCATCCATAGAGTGCGAAAGGCTTGAGCTTGTACTTGCATGTTTTGAAGAAAGGACTCCAATATTCATATGCCTACAAAGTAATGAATATAAGGCAAATGTTCCACCTGTAATTAATTTGTGTCTGTATAAGTTGAGAATTCAGGCACTGGCGACTATAAAAAGGTATATACTTAGGGTGTCTAGCAACTGATTCAAGTACTCACCATGGGATGTCAGAGTTCTGTCCTTTTCATATTCTTTTGGTTCCAAGGTGGTTTAAGATATCAGAAACATGACTTGAAGAAAGCTAATATGTGAAGGACTTCCAATACAATTGTTTTTTTTAAAAAAAAAAATCCCCCAAATAGGAAAGAAAAAAAAAAAAAAAACCTATTCAATACATTTCTAGTCCTCTTTCTTTGTCTTGAAAAAGAAATTTATTTAAAATTATAAACATCTCTATGAGCATGCTCTTTTGTCATTGCCATGGAGACTGATATATACTCCAGCTTAATTTTAGAATGCACAAGGAAAGTCCCTGTATATAAGCCCAAAAAGGGGGGGCAGTTTATTCGCTTACAACTGAATAGTGAATAATCAGGCATACACACACAGTTTATACCGTGATTTGATTATTTAAGAATTTGAGGCCCACTCACTAATAACATAGGAGAACACCAAATCAGAAAAAAAAAAAAAAAATCATATCATGAAGGTGTAATGTTTTTTTTTTTGATAAGTAAGAAGCAATTATATAAATAAAAAAGCGTAAGGCGCCCCTACGTACACAGGAAGTATACACAAGGACCACCAAAAAAGAAAAAACCAACAAAAGAAGACCCCAAAACACCCACAAATGAGACCCAACCACTACAAAGCAACTCTAAACCCGCAAGCTCGCCCTATTTTTGCCCCGGTTAGACCCAATGTCTCCGACATCAAAATTTAGGGAGCATTCCAAATTTTTCAGCTCCCTCCACCCTTTCGGTTTCGAAACAGAATCTCCATCCACCCGATGCTGACCCTTTTCAATGACACTCATCAGATCCAAAAATCTTTTCTTATGACCCCCAAAAGAAATCCCCAGAGCTTGAGCAATCCCCAACGAACTAACCACCGCCTCAGAGTAGCCGTCAAGCAAATCACTCTCCAAAGAATCCCCAACGTCCAAGATGGTAGCCGGTAAGGGGGACCGACGAAAAGGATCCCCCACCTTTGACCCTGCCAAGCCAACGGGCTCAAACGCCGCAAACAATCCAGATAACCCACCAGAAATCGAACACTGACTACCTACCAACGGGACAGCGCCAGGCGCGACGTGGATCAAATCACCAGCAAGCTCACCCAAATCCAACTTTGAAGCCCTCTGAACCTTGTGCTTGCGATTGTAGAAGTACAAGGGCTTAGACGATTTCTGGGCAATTACAACCGCCGACAGGTTGCACGGCCTCACAGAAAAATCAACGTCAGCTAGAGAAACAGTCCTCTCATACCTGAAAGGACTGTTCTTCCATATCGGCTCTGTCGCCTCCGGAGAAGAAGACTGGACAGCACCGGCACCTACGCCCGCCGAGAAACCATCAAACTAGGCAGCAGCGGCATCCACCAGCGAGTTCTGGTCAATCGGCAGGAAGGAAGGCAGGTCCCCGGCATCAGAAAACCCAATCACCTGTGCAAACGGAGCTTCAGGTACACCCACCGGCCGGGATAGAGAACCCCGTCATCATCTGAGCACACTGGGAGAAACCTAGTCGTCACCGGAGATGTCCCAACGTGCCGGTCATTAGGAGACCCGATCACCTGAGCAGACGGGGCTTCAGGAACATCCTATAGCAAAGGTGTGGCGTGGCCACTGTGGGAAAGTTATATAACTGAGGCTTTTACTTTCATATCCATGTCAATATCCTTAAAAAAATATAAAATATCTTGGCTTGTAGTCTCTATCTAATTTGAGAGTTTCTATTGAAAATTTTCAGAATGTAGAAGAACTCCATACCAATGGGAATATGATGTACCATATTGTTAAAGCATATTATGTTGTCCATACATGAAAAGTCCAGCAATAATTTATCTAAAAGAGAGGTGCAAATCTTATCCATCTTTGTACAGTGACAACAGGAATATATCTGAGGGTAATTACTTCAGAAGGTATTTGTTAAAAGTATTGATTAAATGATTAAATTTACCTCTTCCTATCAGCTTAAGCTTTTGGGATAAGTGGTAATTTAACATGGTATCAGAGCCAAAGGTCCTGAGTTCAAACCTTGACTCCGTCATTTCACCCCCCATTTCAATTAAATATTTCACGTGTTGGGCCTCACCTATTAAAAGGGAGTTTGAGCTCACACGTGAGGGGGAGTGTTAAAAGTATTGATTAAATGATTAAATTTACCTCTTCCTATCAGCTTAAGCTTTTGGGATAAGTGGTAATTTAACAGTATTGATACGAAAAATAAAAAAACAAAACAAAAACATAAAATTTACACATGGTTCCTAGAGGCCAAAGGAATGTAACATATCTTAAATGAAGTGGAAAGTTTGATGTCCAGCAATGATTTTTTTAAAAAAAGAAAGAATTTAGTTGCAGGCCCTGTTATGAAGTTGCTGGATAGTCTTGAGGTAGTAAGGAAATTAGTTTTCCTATATCATGATTCTATAGAAATGATCCTGGCTTGCATCTTATATTTCCCTCTCAGTAGATCCAGGAATGGACATAGTTTGTTTACTTCAATTGACTTATGCTTTAGACAAGTTCTTCTGTTTTAGGGTTCCTTCTCTTCTCCCTTTCGTTGGCACGTGTCGACACCTTTCTCCCGTTTGTTTCCTCTGTCTTTCCTTTGGGGTTGGAGCTAGTGGTAGATGGGATACATGAGCTGGTTTACGTAGAATCTAATGTGTTTCAGCTATTGGAGCCTGAAGGGTCAGGCACCTTCACTCGTGATTTACATCAAGACAAAGCCATCCTTGTCTATATCATTTTTTCATGGTTGGAGAACACTCGTCCTCAAGTTTTAAAGTGGTAAAATAGTAAATTATCCAATTTTTTGAACTATATCCTCATCATTGGATAAAAAGATTGGACTCGAATATTCTAACTCTTCTTCGTTGGAAGTAGCAATGCTGATTGTGATTTATCCATCATTCCATTTGGACCATTAAAATTTTCCACCATGACAAAATCAATATTTTGGAATTTGATCTAGGAAATATGACTTCTCTTGATGTGCAACATAAACTAGGGAATAAACCTGGCCTTGTCCTCCTCATATTCTTTATTTCTCCCTCGCATCTTTCAACTCAAATTGTTCAATTTTAGCTTCAACAATAATTCCCATTTAAAGTCTTCTTTCATCAAAAGATCTTCTTTTGTTTCAACTTTACCTTCATTGAGAATGGTAGTCAAGGCTGGCTTCTGCACTTCTAATAGTTTAATTGATTACACCTCATTAACACATTGATCAGTTTTCATACCTTCCTTTAATTGTGGCTCCAAGCTCCCCTTTATGAATTCTTTTAACAAGAGCTCATCTTCTTGCATTTTCACTTGGCTTGCTCAGTGTTACCCACAGAACAGCTTGTACCAACTAAATCAATCAAGTTTTCCTGCATAGGTGGGAAGGGCTTCTGCAAATCTTTCAAAGGAAAATCAGTACAGTCCTTGGTCAACTTAGGTTGTATTCTAGGCACTTTTGTAGACTGATTACATAGCTTCTACTTTTTCTTTTTTTTTTGATAAGTTATTACAGTAGAATTTTTAACCACCTCTGTGTTGCCTTCATCTTGAAACTTCCCCTTGTCAAGAAGCAATTTGGGATCCTAGCTTCTTTAAAAAAATATATATATATCTACCTTTTAACTTTCTTGTTTGTTGTTTCGGTCTACAAATTGCGATTTTCTTCATATGAATGTTCCCCGCCAATAGCTTCTTAAAAATCAGAAAAAATTGCATAGTAGCTGTGTTCTTATGAATTTCAGATCTTAGCCCACCCTTGAACCAAGCAATTGTCATCCCTTCAGATTCAACTACCCAACACTTGATAGTTAGCTCAACAAACTTTCTAGCATAATCAATTAGGGACAAATTGGGACAAATTACCTTGTTGAAGAACTTCTCTAAGATGCATCCTCAACTCTCCTAGTGCATCATTGTAGGCATGTAGGATCTCCCACAATGTGGAAACATTTTGGGTAAACTGCTCTGATATCAAATTTGATGTAGGACAACGAGCAGCGATACCAAATTTGATGTAGGACAGCAACAATGAAAGACCAGATGTGTCTAGGGTAATGGTTCAAATGGGGTTAAGAAAGTTCGAATTTTGAAGGTTTTAAAGGGCGGGAAATAGGAAATGAAATTGCAAGAGTTTCTGGACAGTGACTTCTTCTGGGATTTTGAGATAGCTAGGACTAGGATTTCTGGAAAATATCAGGGAATGTTGAATGTCTAATTACGTAAGGGAAGGGTTTGGAGAAGAAATAAACAGGAAAATCTAGGGTTTGGGTGGCTGTTCTTGGGCTGTGAAGAGTAATCTAAGGATAATATTCTGGCATTTCAGTGTTGTTTGGAGCTATTAGATGGATAGATGGATGGTTTAGGGTTCTCTAGGATTGGATGTTAGAGAAATAATAGGTGTATAATCGGATCTAATATTAGTTGGAATTTGGTACAAATTGCTGGAAAAATGAAAGGGAAGTAGGAAGAAGAAAGAGGAGATAAACCTAGAGATCACACCTAGTTTTTCTAAGTATCACACTTAAGGTTCCATTGATATCACACTTTGAGAAGGATTGCATCACAAAACTTCAAAGAAAGCTTCATAGCTCTGAAGTTTTAGCAAAACATGTTCTCCATCTAATGCTTGATAGACTTAAACATCTAATGCTTAACTTTGCTGTACTTGGACTCGTTAGACTTCAACTACTGAGACCAGAATTAAATACTAGTGAAATCCACACATAAAACCCAAAATAAGACCTAGACCAAATGTAGAACCCACGTCCAACAATATGTTAACTACAAAAGTACCCTTACCTCCTAAAATTGAATAATACCAGATTAAGATAAAAACCATCTCCTCACTCTTCAAATGCTGAAAAACTTTTCAAACATAGTTATCCAAACAAGTTTTCAAATCTAAACCCCAAAGAAAACACTTTTCAAAACACAACACTTTTAGAGAACCTTCCCCACTTTTATATAAGAATGTTTTAAAACACATGCTCAATTTTTAAAAACAGGTGACAAACACCTTTGAAAACAAGGTTCAATCTTTCATGCACAGTAACAAGTGGAGGCTAGCCTCCACTTTAAAAAGCAAAAAAAATGGAGGTCACCCATTCACCAGATGTGGGGGAGGTGGATCTCCCCCACCTCCCATACTGACAGAGCACAGCCACCCCACTTGACAGATGGGTGACTCATGCCCACCACCTAACAGGGGGTGGTTCATGGCCGCTCTCTCATCCCTGTTTTTTTTTTTTTTTTTTTAATAGAAAATGGTATAATTGTAATTTTCTACAGACTCCATAAAAAAAATTTTACATAATCTATACTGAATTGAAAGGAATGATAGATTTAATAATAAGGACAAACTCAAAAGGAAACAGCATCTGTACTATGATATATCAGCCAATCCTTCTTCTGGTGTAAACAGCATGTTCCAACAATCCATAGCATTTCCCACCACTTAAAAGGAAAGCTGGTAATTTAAACAATTCAAATGGTGGCAAGTCATCCACTAGTCCAACCAACCGCCAAATTCTCCAGAGAGGAGATGACAAAAATTTGGTAATCACATTATTGGAATAGAAGACATTATCTTAGAATTCATCAATTAAATATAGCCCAGCTCTGGTACAGAAAACAAAAAGCAAGCAAACTACAATTCAAAATAAATAAACGAGAAAGCCCAGAAGTATAAGCATATATGCAAGTTCATAGATACCTTCTCCCTGATCATCAGCTTTGAGAGCTATGCTAGCATACTTAACAACACCTATGAGAGTAAGAGTCCAGAAAATTATGCTGAAGATACCCAAGTAGTCTTCTTCTGTTGGAGACTTCAAATGCATTGAAGGGTACACATACAATGGAGATGTTACAAGTCCTCCAAATACTACTCCTAGAGTCTTGTATGCAAGCACCAAATTACCCCATCGATCCATCTGCTGATTAAATTAAACTTTTTCTATCATAAGACTTATAATTTCACATCATAAATACTTAATTTGAAAGTGACTAAATTGAAAGAAAAGAACATAAGCCACAAAATCAACAATCATATTAGAGTGAAATTATATAATATATAACAAAATTAGGATATTAAATACCAAAGTACTTTCTTTAAAAAAATGATTGAAGAGAACATTAGTAAAGAAAGCAGACCCAGAAGAAGAAAATATATAGGAAAAATTTTACTAAGACCCCCTTAACTTTCACCGATTTGAAATATTCATATCTTTGATTTTTCTTACTTTGGCCTCTCATACTTTTAATTTGTATCATTTAACTTCTCTCCGTTAAGATTTTTGGTTAAATCCTAATTGAGGATACAAAAATTATCAAAACACCCTTAATTTTATATTTTTTTATAATTTTTTTTAAAAAAAAATATTAGGGTATTTTAAAAATTTTAATGAAGTTTGACAGTAAAATGATACAAATTAAAAGTACGAAAAACTAAAATGAGATAATTCAAATATCGAGAGTATTTCAAATAGAATGAAAGTATAAGGAGCCTTTTGTAAACTTTCCTCAAATATATATTTTGTCGTCAACCACTATGTCTTGGTCATTAATAAGCGACTGGTAGTTGTCACCGGAAGCAGGTGAAGGCAGTGAGTTGAGTAATGTTTAATAACGAACTCCAAACATGTAATACATAACAGAATCTGCCACGACGATTACAAACAAAAATTCAACGGAAAAATGAAACAAAGTCACCAACCACCCTGCAGACAACATATGTGTGGGTACACATCAAACATGCATGTGTGCGCGTGCGTGTGTACTGAGTACAGAGAGAGAGAGAGAGCTGAGAATACCTTTTCCGTTCGAAGATGGAGAAGGTGGCCAGTGGAAGCAGTGGAATCAACAACCTCCTCAGAGAGAGTCTCCAGTGAGTCGGCTTGCCCGAGTTGACGATCCATTGACCAAGCTCGCCCAGCGCCTCACGACTCTCGACAAATAAGCCTAATAAGGGGAGAGAGAGAGAGGGCTTAGGCTTTTGGGTGGCTCCTTCCTTTTGCATTGTGGAAGGAGAAAGTGTTTGTAACTGATGGGCCGCCCCTGGGCCCCACTTGCCAATTATCGTAATTACGTAGTTACGTGCTTCAAATGAAAACTATGCGCCTACCAGTCCATTATTCATATGTAATTGTTTTCAGAAATTAGTAACTCAGAAAACTGTCGTGAGACTGTGATTGATTCGACAAAATGGCTGCGATGATTCCGATATGTGTGGCGGAAGTAGAAGGTCCGTGCAGGATCTTCAAATGAATACATGAGGGCCATGGGCCTATGACGTTTCTAGTAGCAAGCCGAAGTCATGTGAGAGGACTTTTACGTGGCTTGATATATGATTTCTTGACGAATTTGACAGCATATATACCACTCTCTTCCATCACGCTTTCTCCAGGCTTCGTTAATTGAATGATACCCGGAATTGCGGTGGTTATTGCTGTTGTAGTGTTACAAACACTCTTTTATTTTTTTAGTTGTTGGTTTTTAAATATTTTGTTACTGTTGCTCCAAATATTTTTACGGTTGACACTAAGATCGTATCAAAAAATTTATATATATATATATATTCATAAGTTTTTATGATTAAAAGAAAAAAAAATCAGCTTTACGGTTTATAACCATTTGGTCATTATCAAGTTTGATGATTTTTTTAATCATATGATATGTGGTATGCTAATAGGCTAATGATTGTAATTGATATGCGGTATGCTAATAGGCAAATGATTTGATTTTAAATACATTAACGGTTGACTTGAGTTTAAGATAAGAAAATTGGGCTATGAACGTGTTACATGGCGTTGATAATCCTTGAGAGATAGCAAACTAAGAGTATAGTATAACAACAAAGTTGGTATGCAAATTTTGATGACGGATTTTATGTAAGTTGGAGAGGATGTAGTGCTCAAGAAATTAAGAAAATAGTTAAAGAGTTTATTGCTAAAAACCCATAAGCAATTTGAATTAATAGTATTGGTTAGTGGAAATATTAATTCATAGGCTATAATTTTATTAATAAGGAACTTCTAATAGGTTCTAATATTATTCTTGGGTGATTTAAATGATGAGCCAGCCGACAAAGAGAGAACATGTGATGTATTATAAATAATGATACGAGTAAAATATATTAAACCATTTCCACACATTGCTATCCCATTTCACAATATTTACTCCGTGACTTTAGATTAATTATTGGGAGAGACAAGAGTTTAGTGGATTATTAAAATAATCGGTAGTGGATTCGTTAGTATAATTAGTAGTGGATTTCCTGAACCTCCCTTCTCCTATTCCCTACGAGGAGATAACTTCACATGTTAAGTTCATTATCTTATTAAAATATGGAATGTGCTGGATTGGACCAATGATGTTTCTACATCACAAACTACTTTATTAATTAAAAAACCATCAACCATTACTGATATACTCCATAGGTGGGAACCACAATTATAGTAATGTCAGTGGAGGTATGTTGCGACAAATACCCACCTAAATAATAGGTGAATATTTGCACATTTTAATCTGTAAGTGCACTAGGTCAAAACTATAGTATAATAGGCAAGTGCGAGATCATTTCTACAAAGATTGGTAAATCGTATTTAAAAAGGCTTTCCGAGAATAATGTCACAAGGTTCAAAATGAGTGTTTAGTTGAAAATTAATATTTAAGGAAAACAAGAACAAATAATGGATTAAAAATAACAAGAAAGTAAATTGGAATTTTATGAATAAAAAACAAGAAGTTGATTTGTGAATAATGAGAAGGTAAGGCAGAGCGTTAATATTCACCACTAATTATATAATTTAAGTATCACAACTTGCATGAATTTCAGGCTGGAAGACCAGGCTCCTCTCTCAAGCAAGCCGTACCACCCTTATCAAAACAGTGGCTAATTCTCTCCCTAGCTATGCGATGTCCTTATTTATGTTCCCTAAATCCTTCTGTCAAGATATTGATGCATGGTTGAGAAAGTTTTGGTGGGGCGTTCCCTTGGATAAGAAGCACAATTTGAACTTGATTGGTTGGCATAAGATCTGTTCTCCCAAGGCAGCTGGGGGTCTTTGTCTCAGGTCTATGGAGTTTCATAATTCTTCTCTTCTCTCCAAGCTGGGTTGGAACCTGCTGAGTAACAAGGACTCTTTTTGGGTGCAAGTCTTGGCCTCTAAGTATCTCTCTGGCTCTAGCTCTCTCTCAGCAATGGCTCCAGCTTCTGCTTCTTGGCTATGGAAAGGGATTTTGAAGTGCAGACATATCATTCTTAAAGGGGCTTGTTGGTTAATCTCTTCGGGCAGAGATTTAGATATATGGACCTCCCCATGGGTTCCTTCTCTTGTGGATTTCAAGCCTTGTCGAACCCTCTTCTCCCCTCTCTTCCTAATCTCCAAGTGTCTGACTTATTTTCTTTTCCCTTTCGAGGTTGGAATTCTGCCCTAATACATTTTCGTTTTGATCCGCCTTCTACTAATGCCATTCTAGCAATTCACCTCCCCCTCATTCCCTCCTTTGATCGTTGGATTTGGGCTCCTGCTAGTACTGGTCAATTCTTGGTCAAGTCGGCTCATGAGGTAGTTTCTTCCTCTTCCTTGCCTAACCCTTCCCCCCTTTCTTCTTCGGATTGGACTCTGTTGTGGAGTTTGAAGATTCAGTGCAGGTTAAAACATTTTCTTTGGAAGATTACCTGGAACATCCTGCCTATCAGACCGAACATCTTTAAGTTTTCTTCTCCAGTAGATGACGATGAGCTACGTTGCCCTATTTGCCTTGGGCCTCCAGAATCTCTTCAGCATATCTTTTTCTCTTGCCCTTTTGCTCGGCTACTATGGCTCCATTCCAGATGGCCTTTGAATGCATCTGCCTTCTTCGCCCTTCCGATAGCAGATTGGACTCAAGCTTTGTTGAGGCCTCACCCCCTTTTTGGAATTCCTTTGATGGAGGTTTGCCTTTTCCAAATTTATTCTCTGATTGTCTTAGACCATATCTAGATGGCCAGAAATTTGTTAATCCACAAAGCTACCCAGTCGGATCCTCTTAAAGTTTTGAAGCTTATTCGGACCTCTTATGGCCAGCATATCTCTGCGTGGAACTCTCTCCCTAGTTCTGAAGTTTGGAAACCTCCTCCAGCTGGTACTTTTAAAGCTAACTTCATCGTTGTTGTGCGTCCTTCTTTTGCTGTTGTGGCAGCTACTATCAGAGATCATAATGGTGCTTTTTTGGCGGTTAATTCTCTAAGGCTTCCCTCTTTGGATGCTAGGCTTGGTGAGGCTCATGCAGCTCTCTTAGCAGTGAGGTTAGTAGCCTCAGTTGGTTGCTCTTCTTTGATTTTGGAAGGGGATTCTTTGGTCACGGTACTAGCTATTAATTCTCCGGAGCTGTTCTTGGATTGGTCATCAGCCTCGGTTGTAGCAGATATTCAGCTCCTCCTTCTTGCCTTCTCGGATTGGAAGGTTTTAAAAGTTTCGAGGTGTGCCAACTTTGGTGCACATCAAGTTACTCGATGGGCCGCTGCCAATAGTGTTTTTGGTAACATTCCCATTAATTCCCCTTTTCTCTTTGCTGTTCGGTTGAGGAGTGGCAAAGGCCCTCCAGTGTAGTCCCTTCCCTATTGTCCCCTATTTGCTTATTAAAAAAAAAGTATCACAACTTGCATATCTTACAAACCATTTTGCAATGCTTATGTTTGTCAACCTAAGGGCATGACATCTACTCCAAAAGTCATTGATTTCCTTATGCAATAAATTAGGCATGACATCTAATCTAATTCTTTTATTTCTCAAATGATTTAGCATGACATTTACTAAGTTATTTTTTAAAAAAACATAAATCAATGGAAATCGACAAACACACTTAGCCTAGAACATGACATCTATTCTAGCATCTTCATGTTGATTAACCTCAAGAACCTCTAAAAGTTTCTCTTGTCACTCTAATAGGCTTAAGACTCGGTCATCCAAATTGACCTATATGACAATATCTACATAAAACATGCATATGATATTCAAGCCTAAACATACTCCAAATGAAGAACGAACAAAAATTCGGAATTAATCAAGTGAGCATCACAAGTAGTTTGCAACAAAACAAGTTGAGTTCCTTAAAGATTATATGACTAGGGTTTCAATCAAGCCCTATCTAAGAGTTTAGCTACACATAGCTTGAATGGAAAACATCTTCATACAAAACTAGTAAAGAGAAATAGAAAACTTGAGAAAATTGGTTGATGGTTTTCTTCTCTTCTCTAAAATTGAGCTCCTGCCTCCTTTGCTGTGTAACCCCCTCAAAACAGAATGGAATGAGTGTTTTATATTCCCCAAAGTCTTCTCTCCTAGCCATTTACAATTGGACACCCAAGAGAGGGAAAAATTTCACTTTTCCTTTCCTAGAGGGTGTTGTGAAATTTTAATGTACTCGCAAGCGTACGAACTGTACCGAAGTATAGTTTAGCAAGCGCGAGGTCAAACCCATATGGACTTGTATAATCCTAGGAAAACTAATCAAATCTAAACTAAATAAATCCTAATCTAATTCAAGAAAAATATGGTTATTCAGAAATAAAAATAAATTCAACTACGCAATTAATCTGAATAGAATAAATAATAAAAGCAATAAACTATCAAGATAAAAAGAACTAAGGTTGTGGAATCCACCTCATTAATTCATGACAACATATATTCTTGATCATTGATTTTACACATACTCTACATGATAATCTAAAAATCAATCTTGTTACCATGAAAAATATCATCGTTAAAATCCTTAGCAAAAATCTAAAGCATGTTCTTCTTCGTTTTTAAAAGAAATTAAAACCAAATCATTAATTGTATCCGTCAAAAATAAATCACAATAGATATCCAATTTTAAAATCAACAATATAAACCAAGCATTTAATCAATAAAAATAATCCTAGATCACGAGAAAAACCTGATTAAACTCATATCCAAAATTCATTATTTATTAATTGATATGAAACAAGAACAATTTTAATCGTTCAATTAAACATTATTCGGGGTAAAATCAAATCTCAAAAATAACAGCTGAAATTCATTAACGAGGCTTCATCCTCAACTTTAGTTGAGAATTTAGTCTCTCATAGTATTAAAGTATATGACAAAATATAAATGAAGAGACATGGAAAATAGAGAACTTGAATATTAGGGACAAATCCCCTGCATAAAGGCACTGTTCTTCTCTTTTTTTCTCTACTGCTGCCTGGCACTCCAAGACGTGAGATAGATTTTTTTTTTTCTATGCGGCGGTTGTGAAGTTTTTTTTTTCTCCAGCGGCGCTCCAGTTTTTTCTCCCTTTTTTTTTTTTTTTTTTTTATGACCGTGCGCTACTCTTCTTTTATAAGAACACAAAAACCCTTTTTTTTTTCTTTTTTTTTTTTTCTCCTTACTCCCACGCTAGCCACCAACCGACTTCTCCCAAACTCATGGGCCCTCTCTTTTATTTCTTTTCTTTTCTTCTTTTTCTTCTTTGTGGACTTCACGTAACATGCCTTTGGTAGAATTCCTTATTTTGTCTTTTTCTCTTTTCTTTTCTTTTTTTCTTTTCCTTAAAAGAGCTTTGGTTGGCTTTATTTTTGTCTTCTTTATTTTCATTTGGCCCTTGATGGCTTATGAGAATGCATGTGTTTCTTCTTTTGCAAATTGCTCTTCTTTCTCTCATTATTTTTTATGAGCTCCACCAATTCCTACAAAAGGTAATCTCTTGCATTAATGTGACATTTTAAGCTCAAAATTAATAATTCAACATTATTTCACAATTAATTCTAAAATGCAAGAAATGTGACATTATGGTATGACAATGCTTATTTTTAATCCAGAAAAACATACATTTTCAAGCTATTATAACAACCCCCAACCAGCTTATTGCTAGTCCCTAGCAATTCAAGCGACTTAAAATAGACACGGACTCAAGAACAAGAGAAACACTCTAAATTTTTTAAAAAAAACTTAGCAACAAGAATTAGTTCAAGGTCATGACACTACAGCTACCAAAGAGATTCCACATGCCAACCAAGCTCAATGCGAGTGAAAAATTTAGCCAATACAAACATATATTCAGTGTCTAGATAAACATAATTTCAAATTTCCCTCAAAAAGTATGTTTTGAATCAAACAATACCGATGTTAACACTCAACAGTTGAAATCACTCTGAAATAGGTGTAACACTTTTTAGTATATGTGAATGGAATAATGTAAGCAAAATCAAATCTCACATATAAATCATATGGAAAAAATCTCTTAATTAAGAAAGAATAAGTAGTCTCATGAAAGGATGCCGAAAAAAATTTACATCATAGTCAATCATTGATTAGTCATGAACATCTCTGAACCATATAATCCTCAAGATCAAATAAGGACTTTATTAGGACGTAATGTAGGGTTAAGAACAGGGAAAATAAAGAACGGATGGGTGATGGTAAAAATTGGGAAGTGTTCTAAAAAATAATTGGAACTTCATCTTCTTTGGAGCTTTTTAATCACTTTCTCTTTCCATTTTTTTTTCTTGCAATGAAGTACTATTTCTCTTTTCTTTTCTTTTCTTTTTTTTTTTTTGTTCTTACCTTCCAACTTGATCATCATCTTTTTTTCTTTTCATCCTCTTTGAATCACTAATCTACCACATTGAGATAATTTGATAGAGTTCATTCTTGAAACACTTTGAGAAAGGGTTTAAGAAAAAAAGGCTAAATAAAACGACTCAACGGGGTGGCTAGCGACAATAGATATCAGAAAAAAAAAAAAAAAAAAAAAAAAAAAAAAAAATTGAGGCTCAAAGTATAGAAAAAATGGCCTAATCTCATCTCTCAAAGATTTGCATAGTTCTTCAATATTCATAACTTCTCAGATTCAAGTATGGCATAAAATTAAAGATTTGTAGCATTCGGCCAAAAGAAAGAAAATGAGACTAACACAACGAAATTATTTCTGCGCTTCCAAATGAAATATGATTTTCATGAAAATTTACCCTCTACAAAAAATGATTGGCTCAAAACTCACAAGGATTAAAATCTCCACATTTGTTATTCTCGAGATTCTCAAAATCACATCTATCCTTCAACTAGTTGTCATGTTTATGTGGCTGAGTTCATGTGTAATAAATTCAGCATGACAACAATGAAATTCTTTCAGTAGGGGTAGCATAGTGACCTTTAAACATAAAACTCATGCTTTCTTTTTCTTTTCTTTTTTTTTAAACAAAAACAAACGAAAAATTTAAAACACCAATTGTGTTCCCCCCAAACCTAAATCAAACATTGTCCTCAATGTGCCCATTCTTACATTAAAAGGATGAAAATCATGCTGATAACAAGTACAAGATATAAAGATAAGAAAGATAGTACCTGGTTGAGCTTGTACCACATGAGTGCTATCAACAAAGAATTAAGCATTAGAGCACATGAACACATGTCAGAATCACATAGAAGGAACAAGAATAAAATGAAAAAATAAAAATAAAAATTTAACAATGACATGAAATGGAATGGGTTGCCTCCCACGAGCACTAAGTTTACTGTCTTCAGTCAAACTTCCAACAAATCGAAAAATCAATCCTGATACACAGGATCTTCCAAATTCACTTCTTATATCTCTGGACTCTTCAGTTCTAAAAAGGGTTTCATTCGTTGGCCATTGACTTTAAACACATCACCATTATTAGAATTCTCAATCTCTATAGCCCCATGTGGGAAAATAGTATGTACCTTGAAAGGACCAGACCATCGAGATTGTAATTTTCCAGGAAAAAGATGTAAACGAGAATTATAAAGATGGATCTGCCTTTTCAAGATCAAAATTTAATTGCTTGATAGCCCAATAAGCTCTATGTTCTAACTCAATAGGAAAATGACATGCCTTGCCATACACAATTCTGTATGGAGACATTCCAATGGGGGTCTTGAATGTTGTACAATATGCCCACAGTGCATCATTTAATCTTAGAGACCAATCTTTTCGATTAGGGTTTATTGTCTTCTCCAATATCCTCTTGATTTCCCTATTAGATATCTCGACTTGGCCACTTGTCTATGGGTGATAAGGAGTTGCTACTTTATGGGTAATACCATATTTTTTCATGAGTTGCGCAAAAACTCTATTGCAAAAATGCTTCCCACCATCGCTAATAATAGCGCGTGGTGTACCAAAGCGAGCAAAAATATTGTCTTTCAAAAATTGAAGCACAACCTTGTGGTCATTGGTTTTGCAAGCTCTGGCTTCCACCCACTTAGAAACATAATCAACAGAGACGAGGATGTAAAGGTTACCATAGGAGTTTGGGAAAGGTCCCATGAAGTCGATGCCCCAAACATCAAAGATCTCAATGATTAAGATTGGGTTAAGAGGCATCATGTTTCAGCGAGATATACTCCCAACTTTTGGCAGCACTCACAGGCTACACAATAAGTATGAGAATCAAGAAAAATTGAAGGCCAATAAAATCCACACTGCAAAATTTTTGCAGCAGTCTTTCGAGCACTAAAATGGCCTCCACATGCATGATCATGACAAAAGGAGATGACATTGGATTGATCATTCTCAGGAATACACCTCCTAATTATCTGATCAGGACAGTACTTAAACAAGTATGGATTGTCCCAAAAGAAGTATTTCACCTCAGCCAAATTTTTTGACTTATCTTGTCTTGTCCAATGCGAAGGCATTTGATCAGTGACAAGATAGTTCACGATATCCGCAAACCAAGGTATTTTGGAGATATGCATCAATTGCTCATTAGGGAAGGATTCTAGAATTGGTGAACAGTCATCATCACACTATACTATCAATCTGAACAGGTGGTCCGCTACCACATTTTCAAAACCTTTCTTGTCTCGAATCTCGAGATCAAATTCTTGCAACAACAAAATCCATCAGATAAAACAAGGTTTAGCATCCTTTTTGGAGAAAAGGCACTTCAATGCAACATGATCCGAATAAACAACAACCTTAGACCCTAACAAATAATATTTAAATTTATCCAATGCAAAAACAACCGCCAACAATTCCTTTTCCGTCATGGAATAATTGATCTGAGCATCATTTAGAGTTCTGCTGGTATAGTAAATCACATGGTGAAGTTTTCCAATGCGCTGCCCCAAAACAGCACCAAGCGCATAATCGGATGCATCACATATAATCTCAAAAGGTACACTACAATCAGGTGGTCGAATGATAGGTGCTAAAGTCAGCTCAGTCTTGAGTCTTGTAAAGGCATGAAGGCAATCATCATCAAACATAAATGGAGCATCTTTAGCAAGCAAGTTGCATAAAGGCCTAGAGATCTTATTGAAGTCTTTGATGAACCTTTGATAGAATCCTGCATGACCTAAAAAAGACCTAATGTCCTTCATAGTCCGTGGAGGTGGAAGGTTAGAAATTAAATCGACTTTAGCCTTATCTACCTCAATACCATTCTTTGAGATGACATGCCTAAGAACGATTCCTCTTTTTACCATGAAATGACATTTTTTCCAGTTTAGAACAAGATTCTTTCTTTACACCAAACGAGTACTAAGGATAGTGTTGAGCCAAAAAGAGTGCAAACCCAAGTGTAGGCTATTGCAAGTAATAAATCTCGATAAGTACGAGGTCGATCCACAGGGAATGGTAGACACTAAGTAAAAATCCTACTATTGTGCAGAAAAATAAATTGAATTGTTTTTCACTTATAATGTGGAGCAATGGAGATGATTAATTATAAAGTAAAATTAAAGCAACTAAACTAAATTAATTAAAAAGAGTTTGAGAAAATTGATGGGAAATACTAAGGCTTTAGGGATCCACCTAGCATCAACTCTCTTAATCGGAAGATAACACAATTAGGCACTGATAAAAATAAAGTAAATTAAATATAGGTTGATAAGGAATTTGATTTTTATAACAATGTTACAATAAATTAAGCATTCACTATATTTTCGAATCATAACCAATCAAACAAAATAAGCATTTGATATAAACAAAAAATCATAATGAATCAAAATAAACTTGTAACATGAAACTATTCTTAAATTAAAATTATCCCCAAAATTTAATCATTAATCTATGAAGAACAAATTATCTCAAGAACACATAATAAAAATACTAGGCTTTACCCCTAGCCTTAGCTAGAGATTTAGCCACTCATAATTATGAAAATAAATTCCATAATTAAAGCACTAAACATTAAACTATAAGAAGAAAGGAACTGAAAAAATAAAATAAAACAATTCACTGTGTTGCAGAGGAAACTGTAAAAACAATTGAAGAGTTGCCGACTGTTCCATGCATTCCTCTGTTCAGCTCTCCAGTAAAAACGCGATGCTGCATTTTCCCTTTTTTTTGTTTACCTTTTTTTTCTCATTCTCCGTAGCTCTCCGTGTGAGCAAAACCAAAAAGTGAAGAATAAAAATAAGAAGACCTACTCATTCACGTTTCCTTTTCTTTTTCCCATTTTGCTTTGCTTCTCTTTTTTTCCTGGCCGTTCTTTAGTCTACTAGTTCCCCATGAGAGAAAACCAAAACAAAATCAGAATAAGAAGTCCCCACTCTCTTCATGTTCGGCAGCTTTTTTTCCCAAGAAAACCAATTCTAATCTTACTAAGACTGGACGGTTTGGTCTCCATCTTCGAGTGAGATTCTTCTAAGTCGTGTCCCATTTTTTCTATTGTTTTCTTTCTTATTTGACTTGCTTACACNAAAAATAAATTGAATTGTTTTTCACTTATAATGTGGAGCAATGGAGATGATTAATTATAAAGTAAAATTAAAGCAACTAAACTAAATTAATTAAAAAGAGTTTGAGAAAATTGATGGGAAATACTAAGGCTTTAGGGATCCACCTAGCATCAACTCTCTTAATCGGAAGATAACACAATTAGGCACTGATAAAAATAAAGTAAATTAAATATGGGTTGATAAAGAATTTGATTTTTATAACAATGTTACAATAAATTAAGCATTCACTATATTTTCGAATCATAACCAATCAAACAAAATAAGCATTTGATATAAACAAAAAATCATAATGAATCAAAATACACTTGTAACATAAAACTATTCTTAAATTAAAATTATCCCCAAAATTTAATCATTAATCTATGAAGAACAAATTATCTCAAGAACACATAATAAAAATACTAGGCTTTACCCCTAGCCTTAGCTAGAGATTTAGCCACTCATAATTATGAAAATAAATTCCATAATTAAAGCACTAAACATTAAACTATAAGAAGAAAGGAACTGAAAAAATAAAATAAAACAATTCACTGTCTTGCAGAGGAAACTGTAAAAACAATTGAAGAGTTGCCGACTGTTCCGTGCATTCCTCTGTTCAGCTCTCCTGTAAAAACGCGATGCTGCATTTTCCCTTTTTTTTGTTTACCTTTTTTTTCTCATTCTCCGTAGCTCTCCGTGTGAGCAAAACCAAAAAGTGAAGAATAAAAATAAGAAGACCTACTCATTCACGTTTCCTTTTCTCCATTTTGCTTTGCTTCTCTTTTTTTCCTGGCCATTCTTTAGTCTGCTAGTTCCCCATGAGAGAAAACCAAAACAAAATCAGAATAAGAAGTCCCCACTCTCTTCGTGTTCGGCAGCTTTTTTTCCCAAGAAAACCAATTCTAATCTTACTAAGACTGGATGGTTTGATCTCCATCTTCGAGTGAGATTCTTCTAAGTCGTGTCCCATTTTTTCTATTGTTTTCTTTCTTATTTGACTTGCTTACATNGTTTCTTCTCTTTTGTTGGCTTGGATTGACTTGGCTTAACTTGGACTTTGCTTTAAATTTTCTTTTTTTTTCTTTTCCAAATCCTATAAAAATACAATTACTTAGCATTAGTATTTTATTTAAACTCAATATTAGTAATTAAACACTATTCTAAAATTAACTATAAAATACAAGAATTAGAATAAAACAAAGTATGATAATGCTTATTTTAATAGAGAAAATAAGTACTTTTAAGCTATTATCAGATAGGTGGTGCAAACATTCCTCATAGGTTGACCCAAATACAAAAAAAAATCATCCATAAATACCTCCAGGAAACGTCCCACCATATCTAAGAAAATACTGATCATACACTGTTGGAAGGTAGCAGGAGCATTGCATAAACCAAATGGCATGCGACAGTATGCAAATGTTCGAAAGGGGCATGTGAATGTAGTCTTTTCTTGATCTTCTGGTGCAATGGAGATTTGATTATAATTGGAATAACCATCAAGAAAACAGTAATAAGTATGACCGGCTAACCTTTCCAACATTTGGTCTATAAAAGGAAGAGGAAAATGATCTTTTCTTGTCATGGAATTTAATTTACGGTAGTCAATGCATACTCTCCATGCCGTTTGTAGTTGAGTTGGAATAAACTCATTAGCCTCATTCTTGATTACCGTTATGCCAGACTTCTTTGGTACAACTTGAACCGGGCTCACCCAACTACTGTCCGAAATTGGGTAAATTACACCTACATCCAAAAGCTTTAAAAATTTATCTCTAACCACCTCTTGCATGATGGGGTTTAAACGCCTTTGTGATTCCCATGAAGTTTTAGCATTTTCTTCTAAGTGAATTCTGTGCATAACAACAAAGGGACTAATACCCTTGATGTCAGCAATTGTTCACCCTATAGCTTCCTCATGCTCTTGAAATGTCCTAACCAATTGACGTTCTTGCATGTCCTCCAAATCCGAAGCTATAATGATAGGAAATGTTTTAGAGGAATCCAAAAACATGTACTTAAGAGTGCCGGGTAATGGTTTTAATTCCAACTTTGGTGACTCTACAGTAGATGGAAGTGGAGGTGATGAAGAAAGTGGAAGAGAAACAACTTTTGGTTGCCACTTGTTAGCACTTAAAAGAGGGGTAGAGTCTAGTAATGTGTTAACCTCCTCAATTGATTTTTCAATATCAAAAGTATCTCCAAAATGGGCTATACATGCCTCTAAAGGATCCTCTAAGCTTGACTGTATGAAAGTATCATGAACCAGACTCTCAACCATGTAAACCTCATTAACATCTTCATTTCTGGTGCTTGCTTGCTTATGTCAAAGATATTGAGATCAACTGTCATATTCCTAAAAAAAATCTTCATAACACCATTTCGACAGTTCATCAAAGCATTGGCCATGGCTAAGAAAGGATGAGCCAAAATGACATGAATTTGCCCACAACTATTTTGCACAAGTTCAGCGTCGAGGACTATGAAATCCACAGGAAAACAGAATGCATCAACCTTAATAAGAACATCCTCAATAATACCTCTGGGTATTTTCACTGACCTATCCGCTAATTGAAGTATCATCTTAGTGGGTTTCAACTCCCCCAAACCTAACTGCACATAGACTGAATATGGCAACAAATTCACACTCGCCCCTAAATCTAGCAAAGCTCGCTCAATGTAATGATCTCCTATCTTGCATGAAATTGTAGGGCATCCAGGGTCCTTGTATTTGATAGGATATTTGCATTGAATGACTGAACTGGCATGCTCTGTCAGAAAGGCCTTTTTAGGGACATTGGTCTTCCTCTTTATTGTAACCATATCTTTCAAAAACTTGGCATAAGCAGGCACTTGTTGGATTGCATCCAGGAATGGAATATTGATATGGACTTGCTTAAAAACCTCTAAGATATCTCCATATTGCGCACCTTTGTTGGGTCTTGCTAATCTCTCAGGGAATAGAGCTTTTGGCACAAATTTTTTGACTGTGGGACTAGAAGCAATGGGCTGGGAAGAACTAGGATCTTGAACAAGGAGAGGAATTGAGATGGGTGTGAGATTGTCCTTCTCCTTATCATGACAATGATCAACCTGTGAACTTTGAGTGGTGTCAGTCTTCTCAACCTCTCGAGTTTTGACTTGATTGTCAACCTACCTACTGGACCTAAGGATGATAATGGATTGAACATGCTCTTGGTCATGGGTAGAACTAGAAGAATTATTGATGTCATATTGTCCTTTTGGGTTTGGTACAGGTTGACTGAAAAATTTTTCTTTCTCCCTTTCTCCAACATGGGTTGCTAACTGGCCAACTTGATTTTCCAATTTTGAAATGGCTTAGGTGTTCATTTAAGTGGAACTTCTCATTTCCTGAATGGCCTGTTGAGTTAGATTGCATGAAAGCTTTAAAAGACTCCTCCAAAGATGATTGTTGCCTTGGTTGTGCCACGAATTAAGGAGTAGATTGAGAAGATGATGAGAATTGACTCTGAGGTGGCGCACGAAATCTAGGAGGGTATTGGTTATGAGCTTGATTAGGAAAGCCTCCTTGATTGAGTAGTTGATTTTCCCTCCAAGAAAAATTGGGGTGATTCCGCCATTCCGGATTGTAGGTTTTTGAAAATGGGCCTTCAGATTGCTTCCTAAAGTCATTAAAAGCATTAACTTGCTCCATTGAACTCTCTGTAAAAGATGACAAAGAAGGACAATTCTGGGCCTTATGCATTTGATTACCACACAAGGAACAACCTTCGTTAGGAGGAAAGTTGCCAGAATTCACCGATCGGCTCACAGAAAGAGCCTCAACTGTAAGAGTAAGGGAATCAATTTTCAACCTCAAATTAGCATCGTCCTTCACTTCATAGAAGCCTCCTTTCTTAAGGACATTACAGGATTTGTCCCTACGACTAGAAAAATCCCACTATTGGAAACTTTCAGACAATTTGTACAAAAAATCAAATGCATCACTGTCCATAAGATTTAAAAAGCTTCCACCATTCATAGATTCGAACATATTACGATTAGACTAAGTCAAACTGTTGTAAAAGTATTGAATGAGATGCCACATTTCAAATCCATGGTAGGGACACTTCAAAAGTAAATCCTTAAATTTCTCTCAACTCTCATAGAACTTCTCATGCTCCTCTTGAGCGAAATCAGTTATCTTACGATGAAGGGCATTGGTCTTTGACATAGGGAAGAATTTGTTCAAAAATTTAGTGACAAGGATTTCCCAAGAGGTGATGGATCTGGGTACATTAGAATTCAGCCACGCTTTCACCTTCTCCTTAAAGGAGAAAGGAAAAAACCTAAGATGCACCGACTCATCAGAAAAATTTTGGAACTTGAATGTAGAACATATTTCGAGGAAATCCTTCACATGTTGGTAAGGATCCTCAAGGTCAAACCCATGGAATGATGGAAGGAGTTGAATAATATGGGGTTCAACTCAAAGTGTGCTGCAGTGGTTGCAGGCAACACTATGCAAGAAGAAGGATTAATGGTAATGGGTGAAAACAATTCTCCTAGAGTCTTGGTATCATCAACGTGTTTTGCCATTGTGGAAAGATCAACTCTAACAAGATGATGGATGTGATCAAACTCCCACATTCTCATACACTACCAAAAACCAAAATTTTAAGTCTCTTTTTTTTAAAAATAAAATAAAACAAAACTAACTACAACTAGTAGAAGAATGAATTCAGTTTGGGATCTAATTTGTTTTTCTACCCAAGTCCCCAGCAACGGCGCCAAAACTTGTTGTGAAATTTGAATGTACTCGCAAGAGCACGAACCGTACCGAAAAATAGTTTAGCAAGCGTAAGGTCGAACCCAAAAGGACTTGTATAATCGTAGGAAAACTAATCAAATCTAAACTAAATAAATCCTAATCTAGTTCAAGAAAAATATGGTTGTTCAGAAATAAAAATAAATTCAACTACACAATTAATCTAAACCAAATAAATTATAAAAGCAGTAAACTATCAAGATAAAAAGAACTAAGGTTGTGGAATCCACCTCATTAATTCATGACAACATATATTCTTGATCATTGATTTTAGCCATACTCTACATGATAATCTAGAAATCAATCTTGTTACCGTGGAAAATATCATCGTTAAAATCCTTAGCAAAAATCTAAAGCATGTTCTTCTTCGCTTTTAAAAGAAATTAAAACTAAATCATCTATTGTATCCGTAAAAAACAAATCACAATAGATATCTAATTTTAAAATCAACAATATAAACCAAGCATTCAATCAATAAAAATAGTCCTAGATCATGAGAAAAACCTAATTAAACTCATATCCAGAATTCATTATTTATTAATTGATATGAAACAAGAACAATTTTAATCGTTCAATTAAACATTATTCTAGGCAAAATCAAATCTAAAAAATAACTGCTGAAATTCATTAACGAGGCTTCATCCACAACCTTAGTTGAGAATTTACCCTATCATAGTATTAAAGTACATGACAGAATATAAATGAAAAGACATGGAAAATAGAGAACTTGAATATTAGGGACAAATCCCCTGCATAAAGGCATTGTTCATCTCTTTTTTTCTCCATTACTGCCTAGCACTCCAAGACATGAGATAGATTTTTTTTTCTGTACAGCGGCTGTGCAGTTTTTTTTTCTCCTGCGGCCCTCCAGTTTTTTCTGCTCTTTTTTTAATGCCCATCGGCGGCCTAACTCTTCTTTATAAGAGCACAAAAACCCTTTTTTGTTTTGTTTTTTTTTTTTGTTTCTCCTTACACGCTAGCCACCAGCCGACTTCTCCCAAACTCATGGCCCTCTCTTTTATTTCTTTTCTGTTCTTCTTTTTCTTCTTTTGTGGCTTCACGTAACATGCCTTTGATAGAGTTCCTTGTTTTGTCTTTCTCTTTTCTTTTCTTTTGTCTTTTCCTTAAAAGAGCTTTGGTTGGTTTTATTTTTGTCTTCTTTATTTTCTTTTGCCCCTTAATGGCTTATGAGAATGCATTGTTTTCTTCTTTTGCAAATTGCTCTTCTTTCTCTCATTATTTTTCATGAGTTTCACAACAATTCCTACAAAAGGTAATCTCTTGCATTAATGTGACATTTTAAGGTCAAAATTAATAATTCAACATTATTTCACAATTAATTCTAAAATGCAAGAAATATAAAATTATGGTGTGAATATGCTTATTTTTAATCCAGAAAAACATACATTTTTAAGTTATTATTAGAGGGAAACTTGGAGGGATTTGAGTTGTGTGTCCATGGTGCCTTCTTAGTGGACGAGATAGCCTCCTTCTGCACTGCACAGCCGCAATTTTTTATTTTTTATTTATTATTTTTTTTTTCTATTTTTGATGTGCAGCAGCAGTTCTGTCAAACCCAGGGGAGCTCAAGCACCTGAAATGAGCACTCGAGCCCTGCAGCTTTTCTTAGGCCGGCGGTTCACATGTACTTTTGATCTTCAAGGCATTTGAATTGGACTTTTAACATAAATAACATTTGTTCATCGCTGAGTCGTCTTTCCAATGCCTCTAACCTTGCCTTAATCAAATTTTTGAGCTAAAAGTTATGGGTAAAATAGTGCACAAAGGTTTATTTCTCTGCAACTTTGCATTTTTGGCACTCTTAGTTTTGCTTAAGGTCCGAATTCAATGAAGTTTGATCCATTTACACTTTAAGACCTGAAAATACTAAATAACTCAAAAACAACATTAAACATTAGATAACAATAAAATTAAGGTATTAACATATGTAAGTTAAGGGCTTATTTTGTGGAAAAATCAGCACTTAACACACCCCCAAACTTACAAAATGCTAGTCCCTTAACATCACAAAACCGAAAAATAAAATGAAACCCAATATAAACAAACTAGCTACCTCCTTTGTTGCAGGAAACACGATTGCATTTAGCACATGCAACAAGCATTTTAAACCCCTAGGCATCCTTAGTGGACGAGTAAAGTCTCATGAGGGTTTAATAAAAATGCTACCCAAAAACATTATGCAAAGATCATGTTGTTCAAAAGAATGAAGCATCACCAAAAATAATGGTTCACCTTTCATTAGCAAGCTTCAAAATAACTCCAACATGAATGGTCCAGCACCTTCAAATTCATTGAAATTTCTCAACAAATAAGATAACCAAGGCATAGACAAAATTAATGGTATTACAATATTTATACGACTGTGTAATGTTTAACTCCCTTAAGCTTTCTAATTGACCCATGTATCGAGTGTTAAGCTAGTGACACATAAACCAAATGGTTTTAGGGCACTAGATGTGAAAACACCACTAAGGACTTATTAGCTCAAGTAAAAAAAGATTACGAAGCTAAACTAGCCATATTATCAACCACCCACCTTTTGACGCGAACACCCAATACTTAGTGAGGCACGAGATCCAGTTACTTACTGAAGCTCAAAGTGGTTTAATCTTATTATTATTATTATATTATTTTATTATTATTAAATGCCAAGGTCATCCAACTAACAAGTCACCCAATTACATTCAAGATATTGAAAACAAACATATAGGCTTTAAGGTTCATACCTCACAAACTATATGCCAATGTGCTCGTGATTTTCAATTTAAAACAAGTGACATCACATAAGCCAAAATTCAGCAACAAGAATTAGGATTACTAGATGCATGATCATGTGTTCACAATTTTAAGCTCATCAATGAAAAGCAAATCACAATTATAGATCAACCAAATTCTCAAGAACAACACAATCATGCATATTTTCAAAAAATTTGGACAAAGTCTTGGTCTTTCCATACCCCCAAACTTAAATCACACATTGTTCTCAATGTATAGATAAAATTGAAAAAGTAATATCAGGGATAGAGGGAACCTGATTGGAGACGCATGGCTCATGGCACACCCCAAAACTTGAATGGAAAAACACTTGTCCTGCAAAACAACTATACTAACAAAACAATCAAAGAAATAATGCAAAGATTTGTTTGTTTATTTGTTTTTTTGTTTTGTTTTTTTGTTTTGTTTTTTTTTTTTTTTTTTTTTTTTGTAATCACAAGCAGGAAACATAAAATGCAGAATTTACAACCGTTCAGTAGCTTCAGTACTACTCATTTTTCTCCTTGGGTTACCTCCAAAGTAGTGCTAAGTTTATAGTCATCAGCTAGACTGTGTGACTCTCAAGTAATGTGCTAGACAGATTGGAGGGCCACATCCTTATCCATCTACTCAACATTCATCTCAAAGTAGGGTTTTACCCTGTGTCCATTTACCTTGATTGTCTGATTTTTTTCTTTGAAATAAACCTCTAAAATTTCATGAGGGATGA
The DNA here is from genome assembly GCA_900184695.1 of Betula pendula. Lineage (NCBI taxonomy): Eukaryota > Viridiplantae > Streptophyta > Magnoliopsida > Fagales > Betulaceae > Betula > Betula pendula. The sequence goes on along the minus strand of FXXK01001432.1, from coordinate 23,571 downwards.
CCTTGGTGACGGCTCTGACGTCGTCTCCGGCCGTTGGATGAAGTACCACAATAGGTGGTGGAACGGTCCATAATCCACGAGCGTCTGGCAACTCTTCCACCCCAAACGTTTTAAGTTCGTTCAAGGCTTGAGGGTCAGGCTGAATGTCGCGGATGGTGATAGTGGACACTCTATCCCGCAATCTCTCGCTCATTGCAATCACTCGAAAATTTTCAAACCCCCACTCAAATCCGTGGATCCAAGTGCGGTTCCAAACTTTGTGAACTAGCCCAAGCTGGCGACTATACCTCTTTTCCCTCTCAACCACCTCGCGATACTTCATTATCTGGCGCTGCGCTATGTCAGTGGCAGATTTTTCTTGTGCTCGAAGGTCAACATTTTCCTTCTCCGATGCTTCAATCTTGTCCTTTACCACCAAGATAAGAAGTTTCTGGGCATCGTTCAGCTCCTTTCGCGCAGAGTTGTGTTCAATTTCTGCCGAGCTGAGATTTCGAGACAAATCTATCACTTCTGCCTTATACCCAACGATTAGCCCTTTCTGCTCATCGACGATTCCCTTCAGCCATGAAGCATGACCAGCAAGTTCAGACTCTACTCGCGCCACTCTCCCAAGCTTAGCCTGAAGGTCGGCCATGGCCCCTTAAGTTCGAACTTGACCACATCGAGCCTAAAAACTTCGGAGGTCAGTTCATCAATCTTCGTCTACCCAACATCGACTGTGGTACAGAGTTGGTCGTACTCAGAAGACCTTTCCTCCAAGATTCCTTGCCTTCATAAAGCTTCAGAAAGCTCCTTATCACGATTGGTTAACCTTTCCTCTAGTTCAAGGTTCCGGGCATCCAGAGTGGTAACAGTGGACCTAGCTTCCGAAATTTCGCCTTCCCAAATTTACAATTTTTCCTTCAACTCGAGAAATGAGCCTTGGTTGGTATGCAGGTGTTTGCCGAGTGAATTCGCGGCAACCAGAGAATCCTACAGAGACAAGAAAAATTAATGGGTAATCCAAACCTCAAACGAACTGAAGCGAATAATAGTAATTGTAATTCATACCTCGATTCGGTGGCGAAGAATAAGAACTGGATCTTCTTGAGATCCAACTGCCCCCCACCATGTAGGACCACCGGTGGAAGTAGCCTCTTCGGGCACCAGACCTATAGAACAATAGCTGTGGAGAGGCTCAATGCCTAAATCCGAAATTTCAGTCTCATTCTGAACCCCCAAAGGATCCCAAACCTCAAGAGTGGCAATCTCTCCACCCAAAGTGGTACCCACTGTTGCAAGTTCGATTCCTTCCTGGTTGGGAGCCACCACAACACCCTCAACTTCGGGGATAAGACCTGTCTCGCTCATGACAGCATCCAGCTCAACCTCCCCTGAAGCCGCTACTGGCTCGATCCTCACCGCGTCGGCAACAGATTCGATTACCGGCGTTGGTGAAGGAAGAGACGGCAGAGTTGGATCCCCTCCTTCACCTCCATCAGGAGGGACCGCTTCAGTTGTCGGTCCCAAGCTCTCACCCCTAATGATGAGATTGACATTCCGAGCTTTCCTCGTTGGAGGGTTCTCCTCAAAAAACGCTGCGAATTCAGATCTCTCCACCTCCATTCTCTTGGGGGACAGAGAAAGGTCCGTGTCTTTCGTCTCTTCTGGAGTCTTTCTCTTGGAGACACGGGCTCTCAACGCGAGAGGAATTTCATCCTCATCTCCATTCGGGCTATCATCGAGGATGATTGAACCTTTTACGATCTAAGGGACATGCTGTGACGACCCGATTCATAATTACACTGTAACAATTTTTTTTTTTGAAAACATACAGTAACCATAAATCGGATCTATCGCCACAGGGTGATAAAAAACACTTGCTATACAATGCATCTCACAACATATTCTGAGAATACACCTATTACATCAGAGTCATATATCATATCAAATATAAACTGAACAGNAAGCATTTATATTTAGAGGGAGTAATCAAAACATATAGAGCTAACAATACAAATTCTAATGATTTAAGGTTTACAATGTGAATATACAAAAGAATGGCTATACACTGGTGTCACAGGAGACACAAGCCATATATACAAAATACAGTTGTAAATACATCATCACAACAACAAAAGAATAGCCTAAGTAAAGAGTCTATACAAAATATACATGTCCCACGACGTCAATCGTAATATCCGAGGTAGTAGGCTATGGGATTATCGTCTAAGCTCTCAGTACCTACATCAACATCTATATAACCATAGAGGTCGTCCATGATTATATAAGCGGAAAGGAAAATAAGTGAGTCAACAATCTCAATGAATAAAAATCCATTGAGTTTTCGTAATGAACCGAAGTGTTAGTTACATGAGTTTACAATAACAGCTACTAAGGATATGGCATTTTATTTTGAAACATAAAGCAGCTAATGAAGTAAACATATGTGGTCATAAAACATCAGAAATAGTATAATAGCTGGGTACATACATGTACGTTCTAGTCTCCCGCCTATACTAGCACACATATGCACTCAACTAAGGTATAAATATATCATCTAACTTGGCTACACTCATATACAAGTATTCATTTTCTTCAACGGCGATAACACAAGCATATAAGCATATCCAAGCAATAAAACATAAATCACATATGCCGCTAGACATAAGAGTATACAGAGGTTTTTGCCCGTAGCGAACTCGTAAGCATACTAATATGTCTATGAGGAAAAACCACTAAATCATCATATGCAACTAGCCGTAAGAATATGCATATGTGTTTGCCCATTAAACCTCATATGTATACTAATACATCTATGATAAAATCCACATAAATCATATCACAAATCATCATCTAAATACATCATGGTATGCAATGCATTGACACACGAGTACAAATCCTCGTGGCCTAGCACACGAGTACAGACCCTCGTGGCATGGTCTCAATGGCACACGGTCACGAACCCCCATGGCTAGGTTTTATCATACTCTTTAAGCTTTCCACACATATGCTCTATGATCATGCATCAATATTATCGTAATTCTTTTCTCAATACAAATCTCAATAAGACGTCATGAAACTTAATCAAATCAATCTTTTCGCCATATATCATTTTCAATATTAATGACAAATCAAATACATAACTCAACATATCAATAAATTCCGCCATAAACATAAAACATCAATAAAGCATCAAAACTCATCATCAATCACTCATCAATAATCATAAATCTCAAGAAGGTAAGCAAAAGCTGAATCATATATTGTCACAAGGTATCATCGATTCGACTTTTAAACCATTATATTGTTTCATCGAAATCTCATAAAAATATTTATTTTGCTTAGCAAGTACTACATCTGCTAAACATTGAAAACAAAGCACAAAAATACTTTTAAGGTGTGTATCACTCTCAGTAAGTATAAATACTTACCTATTCCACTTGTTGACTTTTGACTTCTAGCCCAATGCTCTAGCAATGCCTACTATATGCACATTGCCATAACATCAATAACTCTATACATTCTAACTCAACTCACATACCCAATAACCAAGACAATTGAAACTACAAGTATCAATGTGGCCATAAGCAACCCATAGAATTCTAGGATTCCAAATAGCATGTAAACAACCTATATAAGTAACTCGTAGTGAATTACTAGGGTTAGACCTCCTAAAACCCCAAAATATTAACTATGGAAAAATCTAGGGTTTTGGACATTTACCTCAATTCTTGAAGAATCCGGAGTCGTGAGCTTCGGAACTTCAATCCGATGTAAGGAGAGTTCAAACCGATGAGAATCCTAAGTAAATGACCAATGCTAAGCTATACATTCGAAATTATAGCCAAAGCATTGAGGATTTAGAGTTTTAAGGAATTTTACCTTGAATCGATCGGTGAAGTTAGGTTTCCAACGCCAAGAATCTTGTTACTGGGGTTAGAAATGTGTTTGAGGGCTCTCTAAGATTAATACCCAATGTTTGGGTGACCTTATGAGAGAGAAGAGAGAAAGGGGAGGAAATAGAAGAAAAATCTGAAATGGCAGAAAAAATCGCGTTCCAGCCTTATATAGTCGAGTGAACAGTGTCACCGTCCGGACCCTCAAATACTTACCGTCTGGACGACAGTGTAAATGGTCCATCTAGACCCTGCTACGAACGTGGTGCGAACGGTCGCCACTGAGTGAATAGTGCCATGGACCGTCCGACGACACTGCGGACGTTGCTGCGACGACTCGCTATTGACTACACAGTGGAAGAGGACCGTCGGACCTCTGCAGACGATCCATTTTGGATCACGACCGTCCGGACGATGGTGCGGGACGAATCGCTACTACCTGATTCGTAGCAAAGGACCGTCCGGACCACTGCAGACGATGCTGCGGATGACACAATTTAGGCGACAACCATCTGGACGACCAAGACAAATTTATTTTTATTATATTTTTAGCCATTTCAAAGTGTTATTTTCTTATTTTTAATTACCCTTTTACCCATGACTTTTAAGGTGATTTTTAACCCTTAATTGAAATTCTTGGCGTAACACATGCCCTCCTCCCGAATCTTCCTCTCCAGACAAAGAGAGGGAAACCGACCCTTCAGTTGAGGAAATGGACAGTTCGGCTTCGTTATTAACAAGTGTGGGGTTCGGTCCTTCAGACCTTGTTCGCCTGGTCGAACCTTCTGCCCTTCTTTTCTTCTTTGGACCGAAGAGCACATCCGGAATCCTAGCCATTCTGGCGCACCTATGCTCAAAGTAGCCCAAGTGCTTCTGTAAGAAAACAGGGCGGAACAAGAATCCCAAATTTGATTCCTCTCCTTCCGCCTCCAGACTTTGCGAAGACCAAACAACCAAGCGGTCAAGCTTGTATTGCTGGACCGCTGTCAACTTCGGTTTCAGAAACTTCTTCGATTTTAAGTCTCTCCAGTGGCAAGGAACCCGAACTTCGGGTAAGCGGTCCCATAGAATGGGGGAAAGTTCCCATCCTAAGCCAAAAACGAAGAAGAAAGAATTCTCGAAAGGGGGGTTACTGCTCCATTTACTCGGAATGGAAAAGAACCTCTTATTCCGACCTTGCAAAGTCTAAGTGTGGCCGTATCTAACCGAGACGAATAAATTTCAGAATTCTAGTGCGGAAAGGTGCACGCCTTCTCCCAAAACCATTGGCCACGCTACGTAACAGGCAATTACGTTTCTCCATGCGCTGAGTTTCAATTGGGTGGGAGCCATCCCTAAGATGTGCAGGATTTCATGAGCCACCAGAGAAAAAGGAAGATGTAGCCCCGCCATAAGGGCCTGCTCAAAAATACACACCTCATTCTCCAAAACATTCCCATGAATCTCCTCATTGGGCCCAGGGATCCGAATATTTACGCTATTAGGAATCTCATAAGTCTTCCTTAACCTCTCAGCATCCTCCGGTTTTAGAGAGGATCGCCAAGTGGAAGGGGCCCTAGAGGCGCCGAGCCTAGAAGATTTAGTCATTGTATCTAAAAGGGAAGTGTTGAGTTGAAAGCAAAAGGAGAAAGGTCGGTCGCTGTAGAGAAAGTTGAAGAGGTTGCAACAATGGCTAAGAACTCTCCACGGAGAAGATAAGGAAGAATCTTTTTCTTCAAATGTACTTATACACATCAGAACAAATGTGTGGATGAGAAGCGAGCACGTGGAGCTAATTGGAAGGAGGGCGCGACACCCAAAACATTTCGGAGAACGAACCAACGGAATATTAACCGCCGACTCACCCAAAAAAAAAAATCCTCCCGCCCTTCCCGGGGTATAACACAAGGAATTTTTTGGGGTAACTGTTGGGAATTGGGCCTGGAAGATATATAGGCCCATGTCCCACTCCACGATCTGGCCAACATGTGAAAGGCTTAAGCCTACATGGAGGCCGACCGAAGTTGTGAGGTTCGACCGACCCTGCTTAAGGCTGCGGCGACCCAGGTTCGGTCTCCTAGCTGAGAAAGGTAATGAACTTTGATGAATAAAGGACAAGGTCCATTATGGATCGCATTTAAGGCAGCCAACCTCGAATTCCACCCTTACGTATCTCCAAGATATACCAGCTCCAAGGACGTGATAGATGTGACCTACAAGCAGAGGTTCATATGCCGTGGACCAATACATGCCTGACACCCGGATGGGTCTTTATTGGCCAGCATGGGCCTAGAAGAAAAAGGGGACAATTTAGGGCCCCACCGTAGGGGTTCATTAAATGATCCTTGGGGAATACGTCACCATATAAAGGGGGAAAAGCTCGTTTGAGAGGTAAGTAACACAACCTAACAAAATTGTCTAAGTCTTCTTAGCTAAGAACCAACTCTTAGAACCAAACTGACTTAGGCATCGGAATTATTCCCCGCCGGACCCCTCCGGCAAGCTCTTGTGCCTGATTTTTCTCTGCTTACAGGTTTACGTGTCGTCGGATTCGGAAATATCATCTCATTAGAGAGACAACAGCTGTGGCTAAGATTTTGGCAGGCCATTCATTAAGACCTTGAATGTAGAGATTTTCTAAATCTCTAGGAATGGAAGTCATATGTATGCCCAATTGGAATTGAGTGTAAGTGGCAAATTGTTGGGGATTATGCCATAAATCCCAATTATTTACATGTTGATATTTAGAGTTTGTTATGAACAATTATTACTATTCACTGATTAAATATTTTTGTTGCATATAGCATATAATATTTGTATGATCTCTATTGATTAATCCTCATACAAAGGGCCTAGAGAATATTTTGAATATGGACTATGGGTGTGAGCAATGGTCTTTGTCACATATGGTCTTAGTCTGTAATCCTTGTATTTCTAAAAAGTTTTATAGTTCACAGTTGACAATGGAACTGGGCATTCCATTAGCTAAGACTACTACACATCGATTTAAGTGATTTACCTTAGTCAGGCGAAGAGGATTCTTCGGGTTGATGTAGTTGTATAAGGTAGTATACATTGAACAAACCGGGAGTTGTTTTTCCATAAAAATACTGTCATTGGGAAAGACACAAAACTCTCAGCCAACTTATGAATAATGATTCTAAATCCTGAGGGGAAACGAACTTAGATGTGTAAGTGTTGGTCACTTTGACGCATTAGGGAGTGAGACCATAAACGTTGGACAACATCTCCATGCATTGGGTGATCACATAAAACATTGTGAGGGAAGCTTTGCTCAATAGGGAATCCAAGTCCTTTTAGGATCATATTTATCGGATAAGAAATTTTTCCCTTGACTAGGATATTTATTGAAATTATATAAAAGTTTATTCTCAAGTCTCTGGCCAGAGCTTTTGGAATGGAGAATTCCAAAAATATGAACTTGTGAAAGGAGTATTCACAGTTGGGAGAATAAACAGGATATGATATCTAGGAATCAAGGATCAAGAAGTAGAAAATTTAGTGTGATAGTATCACAGTCCTAATTCTGCTACAGAATAATTTCATGAAGGAATCAAACTCATATTACGTAAATAAGTCAAAGGGAATGGTTGTTGATTTTTAAATCAAGAATAAATTTTGGAGTCCAGTTGCAATTATTTAGTGGAATCAATTGTAATTAAGTAACAACAGGGATGGTCGGTGACTACTTGAGTTAAATTTATTTTTTTCTTCGGGTCCCTCACCAAACTAAGGTAAATTAACCATGGATAGACTTTTATTTATTTATTAGGCAGGTTGTTTTATTTTAATAAAACATGGGCTTAATAATTAGGCACGTTGTTTTAATTAAATTAAGACATGGGCTTAATAAGCAGGTTGTCTTAATTAATTAAAACATGGGTTAAAGGAAAATTGCTAGAGAGGATTATTGGGATGCTTGGGCTTGGGATAAAACCCAAGCTCATCCTTAAGTGCAAGACACATGGGCTAAGGTTAAAACCCTAGCCCCATGTGTCACTTGCTAGAAGAGTGGAAGCTAGGGTTTTAATCCTAGCCGTCCACTCCTCTTGTGAGGCGTCACTTGTGAAGGAGTGGAGGCTAGGGTTTTGCAACCCTAGCCGTCCACTACTCGTAGTAGTCCCACATGGCTTATTTTAATAAGTCTCTCATAAGTTTTCAGATATCAATAGAGGTGCCTGTGGCTCTTGGAAATATACACCAAACAAAATTCTTTAGCTCTTGCTAAGAATGGAAGTTCTATTGAGTTAACACTCGAAAGAACTAAGTTTAAGTTTTGAAGAGCAAGTTTGAGCCCATACTCTTGGTTATTTCTAGTCATTGTTGAAAAGATCTGAAGGTGTTCTTGGTGTTCTTGATGTTCTTGGAGCAGCTTGGACTCTTCGCTCATAAAGCCAAGGAGTGACCCTAATTTTCAAGTAAGTAATTTCTTGTTTTTGCAAGTTTAATTATAAATAGCAATGTTCTTCTCACGTTTTTGTTAGAGTAGATCTTGGCTAGGGAATAGTTTATCTTCCACTGCGCTATCTTTGTTTTGATATAGAATATTCCCAACAATTGGTATCAGAGCCTTCTCTATAGAAAACATATTGAAGAAAGAGGTTTTAGAAAAACTGTTTTTGTTTTTCTGCTGCATAAATTCGGAATTTTTTCGGGGATCTTCAAAGACTTAAATTTTGGTTTAAGACCAGAATCATGTTCTTGAACGTGTTAGGATCTTACTTGGAAATTTGAAGTCATTTGGAGATCGTTTGCTATTTTTAATTAAATTTTGCATTCGAACCAGTGTTGCTGTTTTTACAGCAATGCCTGTGGGATTACGATTTTAATAAATATTTTTCTGCATGTGAAAAAAATATTTGGGCAAGATAGATTGCAAGGAAAAACATGGTTGATGCAATGATCCAAACTGATCTTTGTTTCGATTTTTATCGAAAAAATTATGATCATTTTACCATTCGTCAACAGATCTGGAGTTCAGGAAAATCCTGCATGTCTATAGGAATTACGATTTTGGATATATGTTTTTAGAGAAGTCCTAAAAATAATTCGGCAATTGTTTTTTAATGTAAAAATTGTGGTTGACGTTTTGGTCTGATCACATCTTCGTTTCGAGTTTTATCAAAAAAGTTATTATCGTTTTTCCAAACGTCAACGGGTTAAGGAATTTAGGAATCCTATAAGCAGGTGGTTTTTGCAAAACTGTTTTGAAAATTGTTTTTTCGAAAATTTTTGCTTATGGGTTTATTGTATGATGATTAAATCATTATACAAGGGTGGTATATTGGTTGAAAGACCAAAATACCCATTAAGGTTAATTATGTGTTATGCATATAATTAAGGAGACACCGGCTATGAATTTAATTCATGGAATGTTGCCTATGTAATCATTTTTTTTTTTAATCCATGATAATTTTTCTTGGGGTTATTGGTACGATTAAGTATCAGGCATTGATGGACAAATTCTAATGGTCCAAACTACGTGGATTTGAATTTGTTCATTTGAACACGAGAAAATGATGGATAATGGTTAAGGTTCCTAATTCTATTAGGAATGATGTTTCTTTTAGAAACACAAGGCAAAGTCGCAATTGTTAAGAAAAGTACAATTGTTTTAACAAACCCATAACGTTAAAATATCAAATGGGAGCGAGAAACCATAAGTGGAACCTCACGGTCTCTGTCATAAATCTACAAGTAAGAAGGGGGCAAAATATCTCGTCTTGGCCTTGAGCCTTACGTTCCATGCGGATGATATTTTGTTTCACAGATTATAGGTAGATTTCCGGATGGATAGGGAAGTTGTGTTTTATGCATCAGGGACAACCACCCAGAGTTGGAGTTACTTGACATTCACAAGGGAACAACTTGACGATATACGCTTGACTAATCTAAGATACTAATCTCCATGCGGCGCACTGGTTCTTAAGATTAGAGACTAAAGAAAAACGAAAGTTCATTAATAGCTTAATAGTATTAATGATGGTGTTTGTTAATGGTTATAAGCATTAATGAAAAGAGAAATTCTTGTCTAGTTGGGTGATTAAAGATACCTCGTCTTGGCCTTGAGCCTTGCGTTCCATGCGGAGGTTATTTTTAATTTACGGAACTAGGTTGTCGTAGCATTTTTAAAATATATATATATATTTTTTTTTTTCACATATTTATTTAAATGCTGAATATGAGTATATGCTTGATTATGTACAATAATATATATTTGATCAAAACTAGGAATGTCTACATTATGCACCTTTCTCAACTTTTATATATATTGTTGATTGTCGATTTGACTGAACCAATTTATGTTGTTTGGAAACAAAATTTGGATGTAGTGCTAGTAGCTTAAAGGAACACTTATGTGTTGCTTAAGCTATGTCCAGATATTCCGATTTTGGATGCCTCTCAAAGGGACTGGTAACGATTTGATTCGTTAGTTAAAGTCAAAAGAGAGATGGTTGTTATTACATGTTGATTTCAACGTCAAATGTATTCCTGCGAAGCATGATGGAGGTATCACTTGTTTCAGACTTCATTGTTTGAAAGAGATGTTTTGATGGAACTTCAGGTTGCAATCTAATTGCAAGGAAATTGAAGTTGATGGATGCTGAGATTGGTAATAAATCTTAGGTGGACGTGGACATTGTCCTATTCTCCCTGCTTGGCTTTTTAAATCAGTTCAAAGCAAATGTGTTAGGTTTTGCACATGGTTATAACTGATGAATGAGTTGATCGCAGCAAAAGCGTCCTAAAAGCCAAGGGCTAGTAAGCATGTGGCTTGATGTTCTACTTCAAAGCCGAAAGGCTAGGTTGCAAGAAGAAGTAGAACTTACCAAACATGTTGGCAAACTTGCAGCGAAGGGAAGTGAATGAAACTAGAAGAATATCAATGGCTAAGCCAAGAATGGAGAGTGCTCCCACTGTGGCAAAGCAGTGCACTATAAAACGAACTATGCCAAGTTTCTAAGCATTCAAAGTGGAGGTAAAGAATCTTCCTTCATGGTTGAACGTGTTTAGTGGTGAATCACACGGATTCTTGGTGTGTGGATTCAAGGGCCACTAATCAACATGATGCAGGGGTTCTAGGTAACCAAAGAATTAGATAAAGGAAAGATATACCTAATACTAGAAGATGAGACTAGGGTTCTGGTCCACTCCAGTGGAATTGTTGAACTTTATATTAATTTAAGTGTTTTTATATTATTAGATTATCATTGTATATACTCAGTTACGCATGTATTTATTTACGGTAGCATTTATGGGTAAATACGGTTATACCCCTAGTTGAGGATAACAGAATAATAAAGAAAAGGTAATTACTTATCTTTTCTGGAATTATTATGGATGGTCTGAATATTATAATTCCTTATTAATATTCTGTTAACAATTTTGTTTTAGAACCTTCTCATAATGCTATTATATTACAAGAAACATTTCTTCAACTAATAAAGCATATCTTTGGCACTTATGTCTTGGTGGTATGTAAATAAAAAATGATTCTAAGACGAATGATTACCAAGAGACAAAATGACCAAGAGACCCTTTTCTATAAAAAGGGTATAGAGCCAGAGATTTGTTTAAGTTAGTATATACTGATGTATGTGGTCTCATGAAAGTCCTAGCACAAGGTGGCGAATGCTCCCTTGAGGACTTCATGGATCATTTGTCAGAAGAAGGGATTATATCACACAGCTGACTACATTGGAGAGATGGTGTAGCTGGATGAATGAATAGAATATTCTTTAAGAATGATAAAAGCAATGATGAGCTATGTTACTCTGTCATTTTTGGATATGGTTTAAAGACAGCATCATACTTTCTTAAATATGATTGTTTGTCAGATACCCAAAAAGGGGGGGCGGGGGGAGGACAAAGGTTATTTGTTTTATTGTCCTAAGGATAAGAAAATGTTTGTTTCCACAAACGGTAATTTTCTTAAAGGAGAACTATGTAAAAAAAAAATTAAACCAAAGAGTAAGGTGGTTCTGGAAGAAATGCTAGAAGGACCATCTTCAAATGTTGTTGAAGATGAGGTGGTTGTATTTAATATACCACAGGTTATTACGGATAAAACACCGAGTACCGTCATACCGCTTCGCAGTGGAAGGATTGTCATGTAATCTAACATATTCATGTTATTAGGAGAAGCCTATGTGGCTATACCTAATTAACTTGAATAAAATCCTAGGACTACGATTAAACTATTGTATGATGTGGATGCGGACCATAAGGTCAAGAGCTGAGGGAATTAAGTTGGAATCTAAGTATTTCAACAAAGTCTAGATTCTTGCAAGGAAGCCTATTGGTTGTAAATGGTCTTACAATAAAAGAAGAAGAGTGGTTAGGAAAGGTTAAAACCTTTAAGTCAAGATGGTAGCAAAAGATTTTCTCGGAAAGAAATAGATCTACTATGAGGAAACCTTTTGCCGGTAGCCATGCTTGAATATATTCGGATACTCTTGTCCATTTCCACTCATTTCACAATGACTCTAGGCAAATGGACGTCAACATAGCCTTCTTTAATTAGGAAAATTGACAAGGACATCTATATAATGTAGCCAAACAATTTTTTAGCTAAAGGACCAAGGGAATATGGTATGAAAAATGCAAATGCTCATTTATGGACTTAAGCGGGCATCACGATCATGGAACATTAGGTTTGACAATCCATGTGTGTACAAGAAGTGTCATGTAGTAACATTCTTAGAACTACAGGTTGATAACATCCTACTCATTGGAAATAATGTGAGGACATTATCAAAGGTAAGAATCTGATTATTTAATCAGTATGATATAAAAGGACTTGGGAGAAGCAAGTTGTATCCTAGTGATCAAGGTCTTGCTAGATCACATAAATAGGATGATAGGCTTATCTCAAACTACAAACATAAATGAGGTCTCAGCAAGATAACATACTAAATTCCAAGAAAGGGTTGCTACCCTTTAGGCATGGAGTTGTTCTTACTAAGGAGTATTGTCCTACGACACCTCAAGAGAAAGAATAAATGAGGGTTGTTCCTTATGCTTCTGTTGTAGGAAACCTCATGTATGTTATACTATGCATTGGACCTAATGTATGGTTTGTAGTTAGCATAGTCAGCAGATATCGGTCAAACCCTGGACCACCGCATTAGGTAGCCATAAAGCATATACTCAAGTATCTTTGGAGAACGAGTGATTATATGCTTATCTACCAATGTGAGGTTTTGACAGCTATTGGTTACATAGATTCTAAGTCTCAATCAAATGGTGATTCCTGGAAGTCTACCTCGAGGTATATGTTTTACCTGGATGGAGGAGCATTTTAGTGAGAGAATTGATAAGCAATCTTGAATTGCTAAACACCACAATGGAAAATGAATAGGTTGCAGCCTATAAGGCAGCAAAGGATTCAATGTGGCTTAGGTAGTTCCTAATGGAACTTGGTGTCAAAAGATAGAGCAGTCTCCTGTCATGTTGTTTTAGAACAATAGATGAGCAGTTGCATAATCCAAAGAACCAATGTACCATAGGAGAAGTAAATCACAATGAGCACAAATATCATCTCATTGGAGAGATAGCAGTTGTGACTAAGATTTTGGCAGACCATTCATTAAGACCTTGCATGTAGAGATTTTCTAAATTTCTAAGAATGGAAGTCAAATGTATGCCCAATTAGAATTAAGTGAAGTGGGAGATTGTTGGGGATTATACCCTAAATCACAATTATTTACATATTGACATTAAGAGTTTGTTATGAATAATTATTATTCTTCACTGATTAAATATTTTTTTTGCATATAGTATACAATCTTTGTATGATCTCTATTGATTAATCCTCATACAAAGGGCCCGAAGAATATATTGAATATGGACTATGGGTGTGAGCAATGGTCTTTGTTGTTATATCCGAGATATGAATAGGGGATTTTATTAACTTGTTTATGTAAATGACTTAGTGGAATTAATAACCATGAGTAAGATAGTAATTGAAAGTAAGAAGAATGGACAAAACACACAAAAAAGTTTCAAGAAGTTATTCTACTCAAATCTATAATTTCAGAATGACCTTGTTGGATTAAAATGATCATAAATTTTAATCCCAAACTCCAATTGAAGCAAAATTTATGTCATTGGAAAGCAAACTCAAAATAATACAACTTTGTAGTTTATGACTTTTTCCAATTACACCGTTTTAAGGGTCAAATTAACTCAAAATTATAAAACTTTGTAGTTTATGACTTTTCCTAATTCTATCGTTTTGGATGTCAAATCTTCCTGGCAGTAGGTCTCATCCGTAGCTCGTTTGAAATTGTGTCTGAACAAAACTTGTTGCCTCTCAGGCAGTAGCTTCCGTCTGCAGCCTGTCCGCAGCAAGGTCCGAATGCCGTGAACAGTAATGCGATATAAATGGGCTAAAACACAAATTTTTCAGCTCATTCTCTCATTTTTCTGAACTAGAACACATTAGAGCTCTCCCCTCTCTCCTAGGGTTTGCTCTAAACCTTAAGAGAGTGCTCCTTTAAGGCTTGGGTTGTGATTTCTAACACCAGTAACGCATCCCTCAGTGTTAAATTATTGTTTTCACCGATCATTTAAGGTAAATTCTCAAACCATTGTCTACTTTCTCAAGATTGAGCTATACATCTCACGCATATTGCTTAATCTTGATGATTTGTCTAAGAATTTGTTGTATTTGTGGAGTTTGAGAGTTGGATCGAAGTTCCAAAGATCGGGCTTCATACCTTCGAGGTAGGTGTTCAAGTTAGCTAAGTTAGCTGGGTTTTGTTTAGAGTTTTACAAGTTAATCCTAGAGATTCTTTATGGGTTAACTTTGTTCGCATTTAAATTGTGTTTTAAGCTCCATGTATGATATGGGTCTCAATTGGGCTATGTGCTTATAACATTACAAGCACTCATTGGTGTATAGAAGTATGTTTTGAGCTATGAGTTATGCCTTATGATCACATGCAATGATATATTGCAAATTTGTGTGATTAAGACTTGTCATTGGTGTCAATTGTTAAGCATCGAGCGGAACATTGTGAGTATAATTACTCACTGAGAAAAGATACTATTTTTATGATTTCAAAGATTATATTAAGTTCAAGCCAATTGTATGTTATGTTAATGTTTTTATGATGATATCTTGATACCTTTAATTATGTTGAGAAATGCGTGATGAGATATGATTTATGAAATGATATTAAATGATGCATGATCATGAAAGAAAGAGAATAAGATGTTTTATAGCATGAGCATGTGATGATAGTAAAATGATATGTTTTCGAAGGAATGTAATGCTCTGATAAAAAAAGAAAGGGGATATGCCCTTATAAAAGTGACAGGGGATATGCCCTAATAAAAATGAAAGGGGATATGCCCTTATGAAAATGAAAGTGACAGGGGATATGCCCTAATAAAAATGAAAAAGGATATGCTCTTATGAAAATGAAAGGGGATATGCCCTTATAGGGGATATGCCCTGATGAAAATAAAAGAGGATATGCTCTTGTGAAAATGAAAGGGGATATGCCCTTATGAAAGTGACAGGGAATTTGCCCTGATGAAAATGAAAGGGGATATGCCCTTATAAAAGCAAAGGGGTCCATGCCCTAATAAAAGTTTAAAGTTATATTTAAAGTTATGTTATGAAATGTATGAATGTGAAAACATGCATAGCACTTTTATGATTTGAGAATGTATATGTATTATGTTTTATATAGAATTCCATGCTAGATGTATTGGTATGCACAAGGGAGCTTCATGGAAAAGAACTTATGTATACGTCTACAACTGGTTTACATATAATGATTCATGAGTATGACTTATCCTTATGACACTCATGTTGATCGTGATACAAATGAACGGGATACATGAGCAGCTCAGGGGTAGCCTTATGACACTCATGTTGATCGTGACACAGATGAACGGGATACATGAGCAGCTCAGGGGTAGCCTTATGAAACTCATGTTGATCGTGACACAAATAAACAGGATACATGAGCAGCTTAGGGGTAGCCTATATGACACTCCTATTGAACGTGACAAAAATTGAACGAAATACAGAAACAGCTCTGTAGCAAAGACATACGTGTAAAAGTTATGTATAGACAGGTTTATATGCATGTGTGACCAGACGTAACATAGAGCGCTTTTATATATTCATGGCTAAGTAGTATGTTTCAAACTATTTCATGACTACGGTGTTTACTTTATCAGCTATATCATGTTTTTGTGACAGACCTTTTATAAACCAAACGTAGCTGTTATTGTAAACTAAGTAGAAAACGAAAGATTGGCTCATTGTGAAAACTTAGTGATTTCTTATACCACTGAGACCGTGGACTCATATATCCACCTGGGCGAATGTGGTTAACTCCATGATCACCTTAGATGATGTTGATGTTGCAGGTACTGAGCATCTTGATGAAGATCCAGTGGCTGCATATTTAGGTTATGATTGATGGCGGTGTACGCCAGATGCATTTTGTATAGACTATGGTAGTCTAGCTTTTGTTTTACATCGTGATATTATATATGTGTAAAACTGATTGATGTATTTTGGCTATGCCGTATGTGGCATTTTTGATAGCCCTTCTGTTGATGTACAACACTTAGAATGTAAAACTGTTATATATAGTTTATCTCAGCTCCTTATGTTATATTACTCTTACAGTGTTATTTATTTAGTTTCCATTGCAATGTTATGATTACTCTCAGTGACAGAGGGAGGGGGGACCGGTAGGGGCCCTGGCCCCCTCCCAACAAAGAAAAAAAAATTCAAGCTTAATTTTTATTTTTACAAGCCAATTTTGTATTTTTTACCTTTTGGCCCATAACCAATTTTTTTTTTTGCCCTATCTTATAATTTTTTTTTGGTTTTGGCCCATACCCATATTATCTCCTAGCTCCGTCCCTGATTACTCTGATGTGATATGCTCATATTATGAGATAATGATGGCTTATACGCATGTACGCCACTATTGATGATGCGGTTTCATTTCAAAAAATATATATGCATTATAAAATCAGGTCGTCACATTTGTCACACAAGGTCTTAGTCTGTAATCCTTGTATTTCTAAAAAGTTTTATAGTTCACAGTTAACAATAAAACTGAGTATTCCATTGGCTAAGACTGCTACACATCAACTTAAGTGATTTACCTTTGTTAGGCGAAGAGGATTCTTCGGGTTAATGTAGTAAGTGTATAAGGAAGTATACATTGAACGAACCGGGAGTTGTCTTTCCATAAAAATACTGTCATTGGGAAAGACACAAAACTCTCAGACTACTTATGAACAATGATTCTAAATCCTGAGAGAAAGCGAACTCAGATGTGTAAGTGTTGGTCACTTTGATGCATTAGGAAGTGAAACCTTAAATGTTGGACAACATCTCCATGCATTGGGTGATCACATGAAACATTGTGAGGGAAGCTTTGCTCAATAGGGAATCCAAGTCCTTTTAAGATCACATAAAAGGATAAGAAATTTTCCCTTAGACTAGGATATTTATCATAATTATATAAGGGTTTATTCTCAAGTCTCTGGCCAGAGCTTTTGGAATGGAGAATTCCAAAAATATTAACTTGTGAAAGGAGTATTCACAGTTGAGAGAATAAACAGAATATGATATCTAGGAATCAAGGATCAAGAGGTAAAGAATTTAGTGTGACAGTATCACAGTCCTAATTTTGCTACAGAATAATTTCATGGAAGGATCAAACTCATATTATGTAAGTATGTCAAAGGGAACGGTTGTTATTTTTAAATCAAGAATAAATTTAGGAGTGCAGTTGCAATTGTTTAGTGGAATCAATTGTAATTAAGTAGCAACAGGGATGGTCGATGACTACTTGAGCCAAATTTATTTTTCCCTTCGAGTCCCTTACCAAACTATTATAAATTAACTATGGGCAAGCATTTATTTATTTATTAAGCCGGTTGTTTTATTTTAATAAAACATGGGCTTAATAATTGACAAGTTGTTTTAATTAAATTAAGACATGGGCTTAATAAGCAGATGGTCTTAATTAATTAAAACATAGGCTAAAGAAAAATTGCTAGAGAGGATTAGTGGGATGCTTGGGCTTGGGATAAAACTCAAGCTCATCCTTAAGTGAATGACGCATGGGCTAAGGTTAAAACCCTAGCCCCATGTGTCACTTGCTAGAAGTGTGGAGGCTAGGATTTTAATCCTAGCCGTCCACTCCTCTAGTGGGGCATCACTTGTGAAGGAGTGGGGCTAGGGTTTTATAACCCTAGTCGTCCACTACGCCTAGTAGTCCCACATGGCTTATTTTAATAAGCCTCTCATAAGTTTTCAGATATAAATAGAGGTGCTTGTGGCTCTTGAAAATACACACCAAACACAATTCTTTAGCTCTTGCTAAGAATTGAAGTTCTATTGAGTTAACACTCGAAGGAACTAAGTTTATGTTTTGAAGAGCAAGTTTGAGTCAACACTCTTGGTTATTTCTAGTCATTGGTGAGAAGATTTGAAGGTGTTCTTGCAGGTGTTCTTGGTGTTCTTAATGTTTTTGGAGCAACTTGGACTTTTCGTTCATTAAGGCAAGGAGTGGCCCTAATCTTCAAGTTAGTAATTTTTTGTTCTTGCAAGTTTAATTATGAAATAACAATGTTCTTCACATGTTCTTCTTAGAGTAGATCTTGGCTAGGGAATAGTTTATTTTCCGCTGCACTATATTTGTTTTAACGTAGAGTATTCCCAACACGGAGGTTGGTATCCGTGTGCCTATGAAAAATACTTTATGGACCTTGCCACGAAGGTCGGTGTTCGTATGCCTATGGACCTTGCCGCGGGGGTGAATGTCTGTGTGCCTATGGACCTTGCCATGGGGGTCAATGTCCGCGTGCCTATGGACCTTGCTGTGGGTGGGGGTGTAAACAAGCCAATCTTGAGCGAGTAGTGCTTGCTCGAGCTTGGCTCGTTTGAATTTTTCTCGATCTTGAAGTTGAGCTCGAGCTCAACATGAGTCTAGTTTTCGTGTTTGAACTCAGCTTGACAAGGTGGAATCGGTGTGCGAGCTCGAGCTCATGCTCGATCATTTTGGTCGAACTCAAGTACTCGGCTCGAGCTCTACTTGACAATCACCATCACATGATGGTCCACGGGACAGCACCAAGTACACAGAGCACTCCTCTGTATGGCCACCGTCAACCCCATAACACGTGAAGGTGTGAGTGTGTGATGTAGAAGAATAAAGAAGAGGGTAGAGACATTGCAGATGGAAATGTATGACTATTTGTGAGAAAATGATGAGAATGAGAGAAATGAAGAATGGTCTGGTAGCTTTGAGAAGATAAACTTGAAAATAATGAATAGGGACTCCAAGTGAAGAAGTAAAGGAAAGCAAAGAGGTGAATAGGAAAAAGAAAAGGAAGAAAAAAAAAAAAAAAAAAAGGTATGGCGTGAGATAGTGTGTGACTTGTGTGATGTGATTGCATGGGGAAGGCAACGTGTGTGGAGCTCAAGAAATTAGAAGTCTTGAGAAAATTTTTTTGGGGTGTGTGAATTCAGCTGCCCGTTTGGCTCAGTAGCATCATGGTATTACTGTCAGAGTGCGCGTTGATTGGGTATGACATTTGGCACAAATCGAAATCCAATTCATTCACTTTCAACACATGATTGTGCGGAGCGTATGCGAACACTGCCACACAAACAATCCAACCAATTGGTAGTTAGTTACACATTTCTTTTCTATATTTTATAATTCCTTTAAATTTTCTCTATGTACCAAAACTACCCTTAACAAATTGCTAATTTACAGTTATGCAATTTTGTCTCTATTCAGTGGTTGAGATTCAAAGTCTAGTCTAGACTCCAGAGCGTAAAATCGTCCATGAATGCACTGTTTATGTAGCGTTTTTTTTTTTTTTTTTTTTTTTGAAAGATAGCAACGTAGCGTTTTTTTTTTTTTTCTCAGATACTGGAAAGAAAAGAAAAATAAATTCCTAAACCGGATTTTTGGTTGATTTCGTTCCTTAAAAAAAAAAATAGAAGCTCATCTTAATTCTTAAATGATCAAAACAAAAATAAAATGTGAAGATCCAAATTCTTTTGTAACGCATTATATCAACCTAAAATTAATTGAGGAATGCTAGGTGTACAAAAGTTTTTGTATAAAAACTTCTTACAAAGTAAGGTGCACTAAATGATTGGGTAGGAGAGAAATTCAAATTTTAAGCTACCCAATTATTTAGTGTCATCTCACTTTGTAAGAGATTTTTATACAAAAATTTTGTACATCTATTATTTCTCAAATTATATTTCTGACAACCAAACATAACCTAGGGCCTTTAGGGAGAGAGTTTAAAAATAGAGTGAAAGGATGTTTGGATTTATGAAAATATTAACCAGTGGACAATTGGCAACAATTAAGAAGTTGTGGAGAATTTATTTATTTTTTAAAAAAAAAAAAATTTTAAAGAGCTGTGTTTCATTTTACTTATGTGCATTTTAATCGTAATATGGGTGCGTTTTACATTGGGTTAAAAGATATTAGCGTGAAAAAAAAATTAAAAGAAGAAAATAATAATAATATATTAGTGTTCTCATCTCCCCAAAAGAGCTACTTGGTTAGCGGATGTTGCTGCACTTATACTTGTTATGCCCATGACGTCCAATCAAGGCTTTGGGAGACTTGCAATTCAAAATGAGTTAACTTCTGAAATATCAAATGGGAAATGCGCACTTTTAAATACATTATTTTTTAGGCTTTAAAACTTTTTTGACTAAAAAAAATGCATTTTTTTTAAAAAAAATAATAATTAGCTTACAAAAATAATTAAAACATGTAACATATTGTATTTGTATAATTGTTTGGTAAAAAATTTATAATGTATTAATGTAAGTTAAAAAAACTTAAAATGTATTAATATCTTAATATTAGACTAAATTATTTATTAAATTTAAAAAATTTAACATATAAATATGTGTGTGTGTGTGTGTGTTATTAATATATAACATTAGTTATATAGCATATTACATATTATTATATTAACTAACTTCTAACTAAATAACTACAATAACTTATGTAAATATGTTAATTTAGTTACTTATTAACATAGATTACATAATAGTACTAAGTTTAATATATATTATATATGAATTATCATAATATATAATTATATTATAATTATGATTATGTAACTATACTTACAGTTTAATTGTTTAATATTAATAGCTTAATGATGCGAACTTATATTCTTAGATCATGTGATTTAACGATATCTAAGTATCTATTGATAGACAGTTGTAAAAATAGTCAAAAATATTAATCAACTTATATGATACATATATTAAGTTTGTAATATTAACATTATTAGTTAGCTTTTTTTTTTAAGTAATTAGTTAACTAACATTAATATGTTAGTATATATGTTCTAAGTTATAAATAAACTATGTAACATTGTATACCATATGAATTTGTATACTAATGTCACATTATGTGGTCATAATTTATACTTATAGGTTTATAGCTTAATTTGTAATTATATATATTTATGATTATTATGAATCATAATTATTATAATTCTTAAATATTTAATGATAATACTTAGATCACATAATATTTATGAATCATATTTATCCTAAGAATATAATATGCTTAGATCATGCTTAGATCATATAATCATATAATCTAAATATGGTCAATTAATCTAAATTATAATAATAATACTTAGATTGCGAATATAAGAAACACATTATTGATTCTAATGCTAACATATTTGATGTTACACACTAATATAGTAACATATTAATATATACATATTACATAATGACTAATTTCAAACTACTTGTAACTTATATTAATTAAGTTACTTATTAATTTAGTAATACTAAGTTATTATATTAATCGAATGGTCAATATACATAAATACATATTGTTATTCATTTATAAATAAGAATATTAACTAACATATATAATTAAATGCTATTATGATAATGATACTATGTTAATTAACTAATATTAATATATTAGTTAATAATTATGATAACTGATGTGGATTTTAATCAATGATAATATTTTTACCACTCAAAATAGGATGAATCCTTGTAGGATAAGGCTATATGGAGGGTGTCGAACCTCAATGACTGTTTTTGGTCAGATGTCTATTAAGTTTCCAGAATATACTCTAATCTAACTCAGAAAAGATATTTGGTTTTTGTTTCGGAAATGAAAATAAACATCAACAAGTAATGAAATAAAAAGGAAAGAAACATAGGGATATGACTTCACCACAAACCTCGTACCAATGGCAGATTGTATTCATATTGGATTCTCACTATGTGCGTGATATGATGTGCATAGTGGGTGTCAACCATATGACAACATTGACAAAAAAATGTTTTAGTTAGAAGATGATGATAACCCATCTTCGGTTGACATGGATCGTCTACCTAAACACTAGTTATGGTACGATCCGTCTTCCCTAGGTATGGCCTATAAAACCCTCTAATGAGCACACACATTATCAAGAAATGAGTATAACCCATCTTCGGTTGGCATGATCCGTCTACCTACATTACACTAATCTAAGATGTAGTACGGATCATCTTCCCTAGGCATGGCCTATCTAATCCCTTGATTTTATGTCAAAAAGTATCATTGCATAGCTATCATTCCTATAATCACAGAAAATAGGAATGTCAATTTCATTCAAGACAAATGAACTTCTTATAGACAAGATAGAGTTTTTATCAAGAATAAGTATGAGCATTGAATCGATTACAAAGATTTGTAAAACTCTAAGTTATGCAATCATCATTCACATATTGAAAATCCCAAATTGAAATACAATCAAACCATGGTCTTGGAAAGGGCTACATCAATTCCTATGAATAAGAAATTAGCTACTCATAGAGGATATAGAATTCTCTATTAGTGAAGAGAAATTCATTCCTTGAGTGTTGTGAGCTGCTGGCCAAAATTTTCCAGAACCAAGAACCCTAATTTTTGCTTGCTCTTAGAAATTCGACTCCTTTTGGATGATAGATTCAGCTCCTCCTTGAATCCCCCTTTGAATCCCTAAAAATTACAATCCAATCCCTTAAACTAAGGGATTGAGTCTTCACAATCCCTCATTGCAGGGATATAGAGTCAAAACCACTCTTTGAGGGATCTCAAAGGTGAATTCGCACTTGACCCAATCTTCTAAGAACATTTCTCTCCCCAAATCAAGTTTAGATCTCAAATTGGATTCTGGTGCGACCGAGTTCGCTCGAGCTAAATTATGAATTCGCTCAAGCCATTTAGGTGCTTCTTCGCTCGAGCTAAATGATGTGTTTGCTTGAGCCAAGTGATAAAGTCGCTCAAGCCATTTGAATCCATCAGTATATATTTTAAGGAAATTCATGATGTAGAGTGCATATTCACCGTAAGACCTGAAAACACTAACAAACACAAAAACACGACAAAATATTATATTACAACACAAACCAAGGGTTAACAAATGCGAATAAAGGGACTTGAATGCATACCATTCAAGGCTTATCAATAACATATATTAAGTTTGTAAAATTAACAATTGTAATTATCATACTATTATTTATTGTAGACATATATAATAATATACATCACTACATCTACGTGTAAACTTTATAATATACATTGTATCTAACTATCTAAGTATCTAGGTACTTAATTATTTTATTAGTATAAATTTATATACTTACATGACAATTGACATT
>FXXK01001430.1:1617-18557 GCA_900184695.1 Betula pendula | reverse complement strand
GTATTATTTACATTTTATTAATTTAAATTGCTTAAGGGTCATAAGCAATAAATTGCTTAATTATTTCCTGGGCATTATAGGTTTAATTTGTGACAGTGCATCATTCATTGAGTGGGTCACAAGTTACGGCTTAGCCAGTCAGTGTGGGCCATCCGAAGTCGGACTTGGTCGAACTGCTAGTATAAGACGGTAGTTGTTGAGACATCAGAAATTGTACCAGATGTCCTTTTGAACGCGCTAACCCTATTGAACGGGGGTAATGTCTCAAATAAACTATATTGTTAACATATCACATGTTCCTGTTTACATCATGTATTATAAAATATATTGCATCATGACATCTTATAAACTGAGAATAAGAATGCTTATTTTTATCAACTAAGTTCACAAATGATAATGTATATAACATGTGCATTATTACTCACTAAGTCGTGGACTTACTCTTGTATCTTTTCCATCTATACTCTTATGCAAACTGTTAGCTAATATCGAGGATGACTGTTTATAGGATGCACCTAGTAAGGTTGGAGGATGACCTCCGGGTAATCTTTGATCATCTGGAACCAGTTTGGTACGCTCGTATATGGTTTGGTGGAGGAGATCACTGCAGCGATATAATCGACATGATTTAAGAGATGTATCCCGAGCTGGAGCCCAATTAGTTTTGTTTTGGATGATATGTTAGTATTTCTAAGATGTAATCTTTATGTTTCGATGACTGGTCTTTTGACCCTAGTATTTAGAGACATCAAACTCATGAAAATCTATGATATTATGGTTATGTTATATTGTGATATCCTGCTATTCTTTTATTGTGGGTATTAGTTGCTATCTCTATCTTTTATAAGTGATAAGTCTTCTGCTGTAGACTTTCATTTTCACTTAATGAGAGTACATGATTCTTGAGTTTTGACCCTGGAGTGGTTAAGGCTGGGAGGCGTACTGCTAAGTCATTTACAAATTAAATGATTTTGTCGGGGTGTTACATTTAGAGCGGCTCTACCAATGATGGCGTTGTACGTTGATAATTTGTCAACTAGTAGGAACATGACCATGATCTTTCTTTGCTTTGGGTATTCTCCCGGAGTTACTAGGAGTTCTATAGAACCCACATGATAAACTTGCCCCTCAGCAAATCCCACAAAGGGGGATACTGCCGGGATGATCTTGTCTCGATTGATCCCTAGGTGCAGGAAGGCTGACCAATAAAGGATATTAGCTGGGCTTCCATTATCCACCAGGATACAATGGACATTGTGGTTCCTGATTTGTATGGGGTTGACTTACCCTTGCATAGACATCATCGGAGAATTCGATGACAATTGAATCTTTCTTTCTCGTTTTGAGAGGCCTGTCTACTGTATAGACCTCCCAGCTTTTCGCTTGTCTAGCATAGGCTTTTCTTGCCGAGTTGGTCTCACCTCCTCCCGCGAATCCTCTAGATATGGTCCAGATTTCTCCGAGGATATGCCAGTTCGCTTGACCATGGCTTCTGCTTCGCTCGCGTCTCGACTTTTCCCATCTTCGTTCTTGATCGCTAGACTCTTCTTGCTGCTCTCGATCTCGGGGATTTGGAAGCGTCCAAGCTCTGTAATCTAGTTGTGGATATTGTCGTGGTTGGTCATCCCTTGGCGTATATTGCTGTGGTCGGCGATCTCGGTTCTGATCTTGGTGGCCACTTTAATCCATCAAGAACTTTACAAGCTTACCGTTTCCGATGAATTTCTCGATTAATAACCTCAAGGTTATGCATCCCTCTGTGGTGTGGCCATTAGCCTCGTAGTACACACAATACTTATGTTGATTTTTGGGCAGCATTTCTCCCACTATTTTTGGGGGACGAACGAATCCCGGGTCCTTCTTTATCTCCATGAGGACATTTGTAACATCAGTGTTTAAAGGAGTAAAGTCATAGTCACTGTTCTCTTGTGAACCCAAGGATTGGTTATTGCCTGGACCTCAGGCTCCTTCGTTTTCTTCTCAATTTCCTTCTGAACCGAGGCTGGTGCTTGTCGAGAGAGCCTGAGCTCCCTAAGATTCTCTTCTTGGTTGATGAACTCTTCTACTTTGTCCATGAACTCCTAGAGATTGTCTGGCTGCTTCTTGGCCAGCTCCGTCATTAGGACTCCACCTGCGTGGATTCCCCGGAATAGGGTTGCAAAGGCCATCTCATTCATGACATTATCAAAAGCCAGCTTCTCTTGATTGAATCCCATGATGTAGTTCTTCAGGGATTCTTCCTTGCCTTGGATTAAGGTTAGTAAATGACCCGAGGGCTTCTTGCATTTCCTTCCCACAAAGAATTGGATTAAGAACTTTTTCCCCAAGTTTGCAAAACTATCCATAGAGCTTGGGGACAATTTTCTAAACCAATATCAGGCATTTCCTCCCAAAGTCAGGGGAAAGCCCAGCAAGCCGCTTCATCGAAGGTGTCGTGGAGAACGAAATGGGCTTGGTACTAGTCGAAATGCTAAGTCGGATCTTCTTTGCCAGTAAATAGTGGAATGTTGGGTACCTTGAACTTATTAGGAAGGCGCATGGCTACAATCTTCTCGGTAAATGGTGAGGCTATTCCCTATAGTAGATTGTCTACTATTGAGGCTTTACCCTTACCATTTTGAGAGGATTCTTGTAGAAGGTCGCATTTTTTCTCTAATGTGACTACCACCTCTCTCAGCTTCTTTACGCCGGATTTGGTCTTCTAACGTTTTCCTTCTTGGATCGACGGCTCAAGGTCTCCTCCTTGGTTCTCACTCAAGTGGTTTGACGGCTCAGAGCCACCCCCCTGATTCTCATTCAAACGGTTTGATAGCTCCAGGCCACCTCCCTAGTTCTCATTCAGACGGTTATGGCTACTATATTCTTCTCCATTTCCTGTTTGCAGTTGTAAAACATCATTGACTTGTCGTAACGCCTCCATGTCGCTGTGCATCTGGATAATCGTCGCTTGCAATGTAGCAACGTTTGGAACCCTGTGAGGTGGGGCATCAGTATTTAAGGCTTCTTGAGGAGGAGGAGCTTCAGCATTCAAGGTTCCTTGAGGAGGAGGAACTTTGGCATTCAGTGTTTCTCGAAGAGGAGCTTCGGCGGTCTTGCTCGAACCGATGGTCACCATTGTGGTTTTTTTTTTTTTTTATGAAAATGATATTGAATCATTCCCACATATGGCGCCAAACTGTTAGAACAGTTTTCGGTATGGTGAATACTCGAAGTTGAATCCAGAAGCTCCCTGGTGAAACCCCAACAATCTCTTTAAAACAAAGAAAAGATCAAAGAAACTTGCCAGAATTGACCGGCAGGAAATAGCTCTGATGCCTACGTTAGTATGGCAAATAACAATATATTTCCAATGTTCAAGACTTTCAGATATCTAGGCAAAAAGTTACCTCTTTTACATTTATTGTGCTTTCTTTTATATATACCTCTGGTTCCGATTAGAATCCCTTTTTTACGGTTCTTGGTGATTTCCCGGACTTTGGCATTGACTCAGTGATTCTTTTGTTGCCTCCATGATTTTGGTTACATATCTTGGAACTCCCAAGATATCTGAGATCTGGATAATGGCCTAGGTGATTTCGCTTGGGGACTTGGATACCTACGAGATTTTCTCAACAAACTCCGACTTTTCAACTTTGGAGTGGGCTCAATCACGGGGTCATCACAATGCTCATGGGCCTTTCAGATTGCCCAACCCATACTCCTTGTAGACAAGCCCATAATTATCAAGAAATATTTTTCAAAGTTTAAAAAAATGGATATGGCTTGGATGCTGTAACAGCACCCAAGCCAAATCCTTAAAAAGTAGGGGACAAGGGCTGAGCCTAGAGGACAAGGGCTGAGTTAAAAAGTAGGAGACAAGGGCTATGCGCTATACTGGCCCTACATCGGCCTTAACCTAGAGGACAAGGCTGAGTTAAGGATAATGAATGCACATGTGCATTCAAGTTTGTTTAGTTTTAGTTTTTTTTTTATTTTATATAGGAAAAATATAAAAAAAAAGCCCTCCATACTGACAGCCTAATTGAAACGAGCCCCACGAAATGACAAGTGGTCTATGTCAACCTAACAAACTACCAATATGGTATAAAAAAGCCCATTTTCAAAGTTTTTTCCGAAAATCCATTAGTTTTTTAATAAAAAATTAAATTTAACTTTTTTTTTAAATTAAAAAAGAAGAATTTGGGTCTTAGTTTTTAATAAAAATAATAAAAATTTAACTTTTTTTTAAATTAAAAAAAAAAAGAGAAGAATTTGGGTGGCTGATCACCCCATCATAGGGGTGATCGACCACCCCAAAACACACAAAAATCAAAAAAAAAAAAAAAAAAGGCATGGAGGGTGGCTCGTGAGCCACCCCAACTAATTTTGGGTGGCGCGAGCCACCCCAACCAATTTGGGTGGCTCGCAAGCCACCCCCAAACTAGTTGGGGGTGGGGGTGGCTACGAGCCACCCTCCATGGCTTTGGGGGTGGCCGATCCACCCCCATGGGGTGGATCGACCACCCCAAATTTTTTTTTTATTTTTTTTTTTAAAAAAGTTGTAAGTTTATTATTTTTTATTAAAAACTAAGGGTATTTTAGGAAACAATTTTGAAAATGGGTTTTTTTTATATCATTTTGGTAGTTTGTAAGGTCGACATATACCACTTGTCATTTCGGGGGGCTCATTTCAATTAGGCTATTAGTACAGATGACTTTTCTATATTTTTCTCATTTACATAAGTAGTCAGTTTAGTTTTTTTTTCTTTTTTTTTTTTTTTTTGGTAGTTTGGTCCCTTTTTTTTTTAAGCTTATGAACGTGCCGTCTTTACATTAAATCAAACACTTGTATCAAGGATGACTCATCTCCCTTGAAGTAGTATAGCTACGGCTATTTAACAAAAATAAATGGTTAGGGCAAGTCAGGGCTTGATTGATACATTTGAAGGATTAAGGGCGAGAAAGGTTGAATGATATATTTTTATTCAAAAATTATTTTTGTAGCTTTTTGAAATATAAAATTATTAATTTTAGCCAAAATCATTCTTATTGCCAATAACAATTCCTTTTGAGATTCAATTTTTTTTTTTCTCATCTTCTTCTTCTTCTTTTCTTTTTTTTTTTTTTAAAAAAAATGTTTTCATATCTAAATGCATATGTTCTGGTAAACATCTATAAAGAAAAATGTTTACAAATTAAAGAAACACACTTTATAATAAAATAAATTATGATTAGAATAAACTAAATTTTAAGGGAAACTTCACAAAACACACATAAACTTTTACGCATTTTAAAATAATTTTTCAAAGTTTAAAAACTTTCAATTTAGTGTATCTATTTTTCAAGTTTTTTCAATTTCACCTCATTAGGTTTTTTCATAAAATCCTGTCAAAATTCTCAAAATACCTTTTTTTTTTAAATATATATAAAGAAAATTTTTAAAGATTCAGGCGTGAGTATTTTTGAAAATTTCATTAAATTTTGACCAACACCTAAATCTTTCCTATTTTTTTTATTCGTTTCAAAAAACGAAATTATGGGTATTTTGAAAATTTGGATACCCCTTTGTTAGGATTTAACGAAAATTTCTAATGGAAGTGTGAAATTGAAAAAAATTGAAAGATAGATACACTAAATTTAGAATTTTTGAAGTTTGAGAGTGTTATTTCAAAACGTGTGGAAGTTCATGAGGGGTTTTGTGAAGTTTCACTTAAATTTTAAAAATAGAATAATAAAACCTGATATGTCAAAGGAATTATTTTGAACTCACTTTAATATTTATGATAGGATTATCTAACACTTTCAACATGCACAAGGAAAGACAAATTAGTTCTAAATTTGTTGTTCTTAATTGAAAAAATATTTCATGAAATCAAATAAAAAAAGATATTGCAAGTGATTGAGTGAGTTTTTGGTTACTATGAATTTTTTGAAAAAAAAGTTTTTGTCTATAAAATGATTTTAAAGACTTGAATAGTAAGTTGTGGAAAAATAATGAAATTTGAGGCGAATAGAAGAATTCAAATTTGAATAAGACTTAAATAGAGAAATAGAGATGAAAATAGACATTCAAATTTGAATAAGACTAGCTATTCCTTAATTTGAGAAATATGCATTCTCTCATTGGCAATGAGAATGACTATTATAAGGCTATTTCATTTTATCATCTAACATTTTTCATAAAAATTATTCATTTTCTTAATGGAATAGCCATTAATTCCGCATACCAAATATAACATAAACCTTTAGTAAGGGTAATATCACTAGCAGCAACTTCCCTTAGATTTTTCCTTAATATAAAAAATCAAACTACTTTTTGCTTCTCTATTCAAATAAACTCCACAATAGCTTCTCCTATCATTTTTCTATATTATTTAAATATTCTTTAAATTAAATGGTAGGAGAAAGAGAAGAGAAAAATAAACCATTTAAATATTGTTTTAAACAAATGGTAAAGGAAAGAGAGATGAGAAATCAAGTTTTTTATATTAAAATAATATTAATGGAACAACTTTTTGTTCTCTTGGTATTTCTTTTGTTTATAGGAGACACTAAAAAAAGCTGTTGTAATGATTTTTTTAATAGTTTTTCCTACACTAGAGAAGAAAATGGGGCTTAAGGAAAGTTGTTTCTAGAGCACTAGCAGCAGTTTCTCTTAAATTTTTCCTCAATGTAAAGAACCAAAATTACTTTTTACTTTTCCATTCCAATAAACTCCGCAATAGCTTCCCTTATCATTTTCCTGTACTATTTAAATATTGTTTTAAACAAATGGTAGACGAAAGAGAGAGAAGAGATAAAGTTTTTTATATGAAAATAATGTTAAGGAAACCATTTTTGGTTCCCTTGGTGTTTCCTTAGTTTAGGGAATACTAAAAGTACTAGCAACAGTTTCTCTTAAACCCCATTCACTTCCCTAGTGTAGGAAAAACTGTTAAAAAACTAAAAAAAAAAACTATTGCAGCAGTTTCCCTTAGTGTTCCCACAAACTAAAGAAACACCAAAGTGGTTCCCTTAGCATTATTTTAATATAAAATGTTTTCTCTTTCATCTAGCATTTATTTTTTTTTAAAAAAATTAAGTGGCTTTCTCTTTCCTTTCTTTTTCTCTATCATCTAATTTTAAAAATATTTAAATTGTATAGGGAATGATAAGGAAAACTTCTGTGGAGCTTATTTAAATAAAGAAAGAAAAAAGTAGTTTGGCTCCCTTCATTGAGAAAAAATATAAGAGAAACTGTTCCTAGTGCTCTAAGGAAAGCTGCTGCAGGTTTTTTTTAATAGTTTTTCTTACATTAGGAAATGGAATGGGGCTTAAGGAAAATTGTTGCTAGTGTTCTTAGAGCGTATGGTTGTCTTCTACTATTATTTATAGGTTTTCTCGTAGTAATAATTGAATATTATTATTATTGACATTCTCTCAATTCATAGCATTTTTGTAAGCCTTGTTTCAATAATGGAATGTTGAAACAAATTCATGGCCTTTTCTAATTATTTATTTATCATAATAGATACCTTAATTAAAGAGTATTGACTACCATTAATGTTTTAAATATTTTTTTAAAAAAAATATATTTTTATTAATACTTATTAATTAAGAGCCTTATTAAATTGGAGGGCGTAGGCTGCCAAAAGCTGCCTAATCTACCTAATGGTGGAGTCGGCCTGGAGCTAGTGGGTGCGAGTGAATAATGAAATTTGAGGAGATTAAAATAATTCAAATTTAAATAAGACTTGGAGTCGGCCTGGAGCTAGTGGGTGCGAGTGAATAATGAAATTTGAGGAGATTAAAATAATTCAAATTTAAATAAGACTTAAATAAAGAAATAGAGATGAAAATAGACATTCAAATTTGAATAGGACTAGCTATTCCTTAATTTGAGAAATATACATTTCCTCATTGGCAATGAGAATGGCTATTATAAGGTTATTTCATTCCATCACCTAACATTTTTCATAAAATTTATTCATTTTCTTAATAGAATAGCTATTAATTCCGTATACCAAATGTAACATAAACCTTTAATAAGGATAAGATCACTAGCAGCTGTTTTCTTTAAATTTTTTCTTAATATAAGGAACCGAATTACTTTTTGCTTCTCTATTCAAATAGACTCCACAATAGCTTCTCCTATTATTTTTTTATACTATTTAAATATTCTTTAAATTAAATGGTAGGAGAAAGAGAGAAGAAAAAGATATCATTTAAATATTGTTTTAAACAAATGGTAGAGGAAAGAGATAGGAGAAATAAAGTTTTTTATATTAAAATAATGTTAATATAACCATTTTTAGTTCCCTTAGTATTTCTTTTGTTTTGGGAACACTAAAAAAAGTTGTTACAATTGTTTTTTTTAACAGTTTTTCCTACATTAGAGAAAAGAATGGAGTTTAAGAGAAGTTGTTGTTAGAACACTAGCAGCATATTCCCTTAAATTTTTTCTCAATGTAGAGAACCAAATTACTTTTTACTTCCTTATTCAAATAAACTCCACAATAACTTCCCTTATCATTTTTCTATACTATTTAAATATTCTTTAAATTAAATGTTAGGAGAAAAAGAGAAGAATGAAAAACCATTTAAATATTGTTTTAAACAAATGGTAAAGGAAAGAGAGATAAGAGATAAAATTTTTATATTAAAATAATGGTAAGGGAACATTATTTTCATCTAGGAAACCAAAAGTGATTCTTTTAGCATTATTTTCATATAAAAGGTTTTCTCTTTCATCTCTCTTTCCTCTACCATTTATTTAAAAAAAAAAATTAATTAGCTTTCTCTTTCTTCTCTTTTTCTCTAACATTTAATTTTAAGAATATTTAAATTGTATAGGAATAATAAGGAAAACTTCTGTGGAGCTTATTTAAATAGAGAAAGAAAAAGTAGTTTGGTTCCCTTCATATATTGAGGAAAAATCTAAGAAAAACTGTTGCTAGTGCTCTAAAGAAAGCTGCTACAGGTTTTTTTTTTTAACAGTTTTTCTTATACTAGGAAATTAAATAAGGCTTAAGGAAAGTTGTTAGTAGTGCTTAGAGCGTTTGTTTGTCTTCTACTATTATTTATAGGTTCTCTCGTAATAATAATTGAATATTATTATTATTGACATTCTCTCTATTCATAGCATTTTTGTAAGCCTTGTTTCAATAATGGAATGTTGAAAAATTCAAGGCCTTTTCTAATTACTTATTTATCATAATTGATATCATAATTAAAGAGTATTAACTACCATTAATGTTTTAAATTTTTTTTAAAAAAATATCTTTTTATTAATATTTATTAATTAAGAGCCTTATTAATTTAGAGGGTGTAGGCCGCCAAAAGCCGCCTAATCTGCGTAGCTAATGGTACGTGGAGTCGGCTTGGAGCTAGTGAGTGAGAGTGAATGCTAGTGAGTCCTATGAGTAGAGCTGGGCGTCCGTCTTTGACGGACGCTAGGCGTATGCTTGTGCGGACGCCTAGCACGACTCGAGTCCTATTTATAGTTGAATCGCTAGCTATTTATTGAAGCCTAGAAACACGTAAACCATTATGGAATTCAAGGAAGGATTAGAGCCAGTGAGTCCTCGTGGACAATACTTGAACAGCTCTGTGTTATGTATATCGATTATCGGTGTTTTGGAAGTTGAAGTTCCAATCAATGACATCGACACCGTATCATTGCTCAAGGAACTTTTCCTCCCCATCAATCCACGCTTCTCCTCCATCATGGTGCTCCCTCTCTCTCTCTCTCCTCGTCTCCCTCTTCGTCTCTTCTCGATGTTTGTCTTTTTAATGTTATATATGTTGTCTCGAGTTATGTAGACTCAAAAAATCGGATTGTTTAGGTCTAAATAAATTTGTTAAGTTTTACTCCACCGTCAGGATTTTAATTCAATTGTTTTTTTAAGAGAGTGAAAAAAAAAAAAGAAGAAAAGATGATGGAACGATCCGAGAAGTTTTGTGCAAGATATATATGAGAGGTTGTTTCAGACCCATAGAAGTGCAAAAGAAAGGAAGAGATGCTACTTGCACATTTTAAGTAATCCTTGTATTTTTTATTTTTTTAGTTTGGTGGTCTTCTCTATCTCCTTTCTTTTGTTATGTTATCTAATCTAAATTAATCTCTGTAAAAAATAAAAAAAGAGAGAGAGAGTAGAAGAGATGATGTTAATTGAAAACTATAAACAAGAATTGAGAATTTTTATTCGGGTGGTATACGTGTGTAAGCTTAAAATTAAATTTCAATAAAGAACTCTATTTTTTTTTTTTTTGTAGGTAATAGAACTCTATGTTATTAGGTAGGAAAAAGTCTACATACTCCCTCAAACTACCACCAAATTGATAGTGTTTTCCCAAAACAATTATCAACCCCATATTTTGACATTACTTCTTTTTTTTTTAAAAAAAAAAAAAGCTAGTTTCTACTATGCAAATGTATGTTTTGTCAAAATATTCTTCAAACAAGGTAAGAATAGAAAAATATTTTATTTTTGGAGAATTGTATTGTGTTTTAAGTTAACTGTTTATTAATGTATTTTTTAAAAAATCAAACTAAATAGAAAGTTAATTGGGAAAAATATACTTTACCCTCGATGTTTTACTTTTTTTTCAATGTCGCATTCAATGTTTAAAAATTTACAATGTACTTCAACAAAATTTTAAAAATTTACAATTTAGCCCATCCATTCAGCCATTCTGTCTTCTTTGACAGAAAACTCCGCACGTGTCATTTTTGCTATCTGCTTCCCCAAATTATCCCCAACTTAGCTTGTTATTTTATAAAATACCCTCATTTTTTATTTAATTTTTATTTTTATTATTACTTTTTTTTTATTTAAAAAAAAAAAAAAAACCAAAATTTGAAGAAAAAAAAAGGGTGGCTCTAGCCGCCCCATGGGCAATTTTTGGGTGGCCGGCCGGCCACCCCCATTTGGCCAAGGGGGTGGCTGGCTACCCCCATTCTAGCTACCCCGATTTGGATCCTTGGGAGTGACTTGGCCATCCCCCATGGGCTATGATGGTGACTCACCCATATTCCGGTTAGATGGGGTGGCCAAGCCACCTCCAAAGGCCAAAATGGGGCTGGCCAAGCCACCTTTAAAGGTGTTGGGAATAGTTTTGGTCACCCCTATTCAGACTCATGGGTTGCCGGCCAACCCCATAGGAAAGTTTTATGAAAGAAATTCATTTTTCACAAGTGCCTCTAATACTGAGAATTCTGTAATAGGTTACTGACCAAAAAGGTGATAAACAATGGAAAATGGTTGAAGTGAAAGTTGAAGACCATGTTAACGTCCCCATTTTCCCTGCCGACTTGTCACCGACATCATACGATGAATATCTTGACGACTACCTGTCAAAGATGGCAATGGATAACTTTCCCCAAAGCAAACCACTATGGGAAATTCACATATTCAAGTATCCAACGAGCAATGCAGCTGGAAATATCATATTCAAGCTCCATCATTCGCTCGGTGATGGCTATTCTCTCATGGGTGCACTTCTTTCTTGCTTAAAAAGAGCTGATAATCCTTCTGCCCCCATAACATTGCCGTCACGTCCAAACTCATCAGAATCAGAAAGTGACAATACAAGTGCTTATGCAAGAGTGTTTCAAATATTTCCCTTGATATTTAACTCTCTATCCGATTTTGGATGGAGCACGTTAAAGAGCACTTTGGTTGAAGATGATCGGAGTCCGATAAGGTCTGGCGAAGGAGTGGAGAATCGGCCAATCACAATATCAACCATGACATTCTCTCTTGATCGTCTCAAACACATAAAGGACAAGCTTGGATTGGTAAGATCAACATATATATCTGAGCACAAACTAGCTAATTAATGATTTGATTCGTGAATTTCATATTCACTACTACCACTTATATATTTGCTTTTGCTGGATTTAGTAGGCGATAAACTGTTAAAGTATTGATTAAATAATTAAATTTACCTATCAGCTTAAGTTGAAGTGAAAAATTAGCCTATCAGCTTAAGCTTTTGGGATAAGTAATGATTTAACATAGTATTTTAGTCAAAGGTCTTGAGTTCGAACTTGACTCTATCATTTATCTTCTATTTCAATTAAATATTCAATGATAAGCGGTGATTTAACAAAAGCTACAAAGCATGCAATTATCTCTTCTTTATGAAATCTATCTTTCTTGTAAGTTCTCATCCAAGGTAACATAAATAGTCGTCAATATATAGGTTTATTATTTCATTTAGTTTCTTATATCTTGCTCAACTGAATTGTGTAGACGACAAATGATGTAATAACTGGAATAATCTTCTTGGGCACCCGGTTATGCATGGAAGAGATAAGCCCTAAATCAAGTAAAGCACGTTCAACAGCGTTAGTGTTGCTCAACACTAGGATGATTAGGGCCTACAAGTCGATCAAGGAGATGGTTGAACCTGACTCAGACTCTCCATGGGGGAACCAATTCGCCTTCTTACATGTTTCGATACCAAAGTTTAAGGATCCTAAATCCTCAGACCCACTTGAGTTTGTGTGGGAAGCACACAAGATAATCAAGAGGAAGAGAAGCTCATTAGATATTTTTCTCACCAGTAAGCTTTTGGAGATTCTGAAGAAACTTAGAGGCTCTGAGGTACATCTTCTACCATCAATCATTTGATCTAATTTTTCTAAACAATTATCTAACTTTTATATATTAAAAACACCCTCCTTAATTAGTTTAAAAGTTATTACTAGTTACTTATATATTTGTTATTCTACAATATCTGCTAGCATGTTTTTCTTTCATGGTTATTAATTATTAAATATCAAGTGGGTTTATTAGTTGCTAGGCAGGCCCGGCCNTTCGATTTCCGTGAATTTCATATTCACTACTACCACTTATATATTTGCTTTTGCCAGATTTAGTAGGCGATAAACTGTTAAAGTGTTGATTAAATAATTAAATTTACCTATCAGCTTAAGTTAGAGTGAAAAATTGGCCTATCAGCTTAAACTTTTGGGATAAGTAATGATTTAACATAGTATTAGAGTCAAAGGTCTTGAGTTCGAACTTGACTCTATCATTTATCTTCCATTTCAATTAAATATTCAATGATAAGCGGTGATTTAACAAAAGCCACAAAGCATGCAATTATCTCTTCTTTATGAAATCTATCTTTCTTGTAAGTTCTCATCCAAGGTAACATAAATAGTTGTCAATATATAGGTTTATTATTTCATTTAGTTCCTTATATGTTGCTCAACTGAATTGTGTAGACGACAAATGATGTAATAACTGGAATAATCTTCTTGGGCACCCGGTTATGCATGGAAGAGGTAAGCCCTAAATCAAGTAAAGCACGTTCGACAGCGTTAGTGTTGCTCAACACTAGGATGATTAGGGCCTACAAGTCGATCAAGGAGATGGTTGAACCTGACTCAGACTCTCCATGGGGGAACCAATTCGCCTTCTTACATGTTTCGATACCAAAGTTTAAGGATCCTAAATCCTCAGACCCACTTGAGTTTGTGTGGGAAGCACACAAGATAATCAAGAGGAAGAGAAGCTCATTAGATATTTTTCTCACCAGTAAGCTTTTGGAGATTCTGAAGAAACTTAGAGGCTCTGAGGTACATCTTCTACCATCAATCATTTGATGTAATTTTTCTAAACAATTATCTAACTTTTATATATTAAAAACACCCTCCTTAATTAGTTTAAAAGTTATTACTAGTTACTTATATATTTGTTATTCTACAATATCTGCTAGCATGTTTTTCTTTCATGGTTATTAATTATCAAATATCAAGTGGGTTTATTAGTTGCTAGGCAGGCCCGGCCACATATAATTGGATTTTTTTTGAGAGAAACATATAATTGGATTTGGTACTCTAATATTGTGATATGGGCATGCCAATAATGTAGGCGGTTGCTAGATATATCTATGCGACATTGAAGAACTCCAGTATGACGGTCTCAAATATAATTGGGCCAGTTGAAAAAGTGGCTTTGGCTAATCTGCCAATTAAAGGCTTCTATTCTATGACAGTTGGTGTACCTCAGGTAATACTAAAATTCTCGTACCACCCAATTTTTCTTTTCCATTTTCGATATTGAACTTTTGATAGAAATCAAAATTTGCAATTAATTTGTGGCATATTTTTATGGAGATGTCATATATTTGCATTATAAAACAAAGAGCATGTACGTGCTTTTTTTATTTTTCTCTAGATATATAAGTGCCCTTATAATGAAGGACTACTTTAATGTTAATTTGCTCTCCATTCAACTCTAATTCTTACATATATATTCAATTTTTCGTTGAATGATTCTTGGATTTGTTTGCTTTTAGTTAATTAGTTAGATTCATAATAATTATGGGCTATTATAACAAGTCTTTCTTTTTATTATGGGTTTGCAGAGTCTTACTATAACAATAGTAAGTTACATGGGAAATCTGAGGGTCACAGCTGGGATAGAAAAGGGATTTCTAGATCCCCAGAAGTTCAAGTCATGTGTGGAAAATGCCTTTGAGATGATGCTCAAAGCCGTAGATGAGCTTCCTACAACGGAAAAACTTTAATTTGAAGGCTTAATTTTATATGCATCATGTAGTTTGAAATTATAATTATCATCACGAACGTAAGTGTTTTTCTCTTGAATTGTTATTTGGTATGCATAATGAACATGCTACGTATGTACCGGACATGGGAATGACGGATAAGAAGAAGAGTCTCATCAGCCAAAAACAAGCAGCTGTTATAAGAGTTATTATTAGATTTTATCTATTAGAATTCACTAGCATATAACCCGCGCCATGCGTGGTTTTTTTTTTTTAACTTTTTTTTTTAATTATGATCTAAGTTATACTTTTAGAACATGAAAAGTTGTTCCAAACAAAAAAATTGGTCTGCTTTGTGAAAAGTACACAAAATACATCTTTGATTTTTTGCTCTAAAAAAGGTCAAAACACACTTTTAGAAAAAGCTTACAAATGAAGCTTTTTTTAAAAAGCTCTTTTTGGCATTAAAAGGTCTATTTTCTAACGCAATCCCAAACATGATATAAAGGAACTCCATCTTCTTCATCCTAGCCAACATTTAAGGTAAACGCTTGTTTTGTTTTTAATGCATTTTCAAGTTATCACCATTAGACAACCAATGAAAAATACCCCTTTGAAGGATGACTTTTATCATTTCTACCATCATAATCAAGGCCACCAAAATTTCTAAACTCATAAACAACAAAAGTCATAACTTCTAAATCAAGGCAGCCAACATAAGAACAACCATCTACATAAACCCATTCTCCATTCCATCCAACGCCATCAATTAGTGCAACATAAGGATTCAATAATGACAAAGGCATAAATACAACTATAAAACATAATATAAATTGAAACTCAAATAACCACAACTTTCTTTTTGCTATAGAGAACATGGGCTAAAAGGAAAGTAAAGGCTGTTTTGGGCAAAGCCCTCTCCCTCTTATTTTTTATTTCTTTCGAAAAAAGTCAAACTCCTTTCTTCACATTACCAAACAACTTTTTTCATTTTTCTCTAATAAAAAATTCAAAACTCTTTTAACCTTTATATCACATTAATCAATTCTTAGTACTATTCAAACAAAACAAAAATAAGAAAAAACTTTCTCAAACACAGCCTTAAGCTTTATGTTGGAACAAGTGGCTCATATTCTCTTAGTCATAGAGAGTAGTATTGTGGATGATAGCAAGGGGAACTTGTAAAGATGTGGGGAGAGGTATCGTGTTGCAGTGGGGAACTCATAGATGTTGTTGCATGACTGTAGGTAGAGTTAACGTAGCTAGCAAGGAGGGAGGAAGGGGCTGAAGGGGGACCCAAGAGGATTTGTAAGGGAAGATGTTTAAAGCAGTACATGAACGAGCATGTAATAACCGGCAGTGGCATGTCTAGCATATTGGTGCCTAGATGAGGTTTGCTATACGAGCCCAAGAGACGGCAAGATAGGGAGAACTTGTGAGTTGTATGGACGAAGTAGGGCCAATCTTACACCAAAGTATTTAATATTTTGGTAATCGAAAGTTGTGAAAAAGGAGTTCAAAAGGGATTAGTGGAACGGAGTGGAGATGGGTAAGACGGTTAAATTAAAAAGCCGTGTCAAAGACTCATTCCCAATATTTTGAAAGGACATTGGTTACGGTGGCCAAGTAATGCAAGCCCATATGTCAACAATATAACGATGAGTTTTCTCAAACAGACCATTTTGATGGTGGAGTGTGGGGGGAGGCGATGTTTTGGTGGTAGAAATATATTAGAGGGAGGGGAGAATGGACTCCCCACCGACCATCGGTTTGGAGGGACTTAATGGAATGTGAGAAAAAATTGCACAAAGTGGTTTAAATTGACAAAAATGCAGGAGAAATCATATTTGCATGGTCATAGGGAAAAACCAATATTTTGCTTAATCGGTTAAAAAGAGAAAATAGTTTATTATTGGCATTGATTAAAATAGGAGTAGAGGGCCCAACTCAAGGAACGTTCCAGAGAATCTTGGACACAAAAGGAAGTTCAACCAAATAAATTGTTGCTTTTGCTTGCTGAATACATGGCAACAAAAGTTCTTAGTGAAGGATAGAGGCTGGTCTAGACAAAATGCCCACTAAACAGGGGAAGCGGAGTCTCGGTGACCGAATGGACGGTAAGGTGCATTGATCAAAGGATTGTTTCTCCACAAAGGAGCATGGAGAACTGTGCAAGGGGAGGAGGAGGAGGGCCAGGGTAAGCACCGTACTCGGCCCTTTGGGAGAGCAAGTCCTCGTGTGTGTCCTTGACACCAAAAAAAAGAAGAGGATGGAATTCATAACCACTTGATTTATTAGTAATTGGATTAAAAAGATAGGAATTTTATTTTTTTTATTTGTGGGACCATGGGAGAGATGACGGCTGAATTTAAGAACAGTTAGGGCGTGCTTAGAGAAGTTGACACATATGAAGGGATTTGCCAAACTTGGCCCCTTCCCAAACGGATTTGTCAGGGCCA
>FXXK01001429.1:18037-33791 GCA_900184695.1 Betula pendula | reverse complement strand
GATATGAGACTAACACAACGAAATTATTTATGCGCTTCCAAATGAAATATGATTTTCATGAAAATTTACTCTCTACAAAGAATGATTGGCTCAAAACTCACAAGGGTTAAAATCTCCACATTTGTTATCCTCAAGATTCTCAAAATCACATCTATCCTTCAACTAATTGTCATGTTTATGTGGCTAAGTGCATGTGTAATAGCTTGAGCATGACAACAATGAAATTCTTTCAGCAGTGGTAGCATAATGACCTTTAAACATAAAACTTATGCTTTCTTTTTTTTTTTTTTTGAATTTTTTTTTTTTTGAACAAAAACAAACGAAAAAATTTAAAACACCTACTATGTTCCCCCCAAACCTAAATCAAACATTGTCCTCAATGTGTCCATTCTTACATCAAAAGGGTGAAAATCATGCTAATAACAAGTACAAGATATAAAGATAAGAAAGATAGTACCTGGTTGAGCTTGTACCACATGAGTGCTATCAACAAAGAATTAATCATTAGAGCACATGAACACATGTCAGAATCAC
This sequence comes from Betula pendula, assembly GCA_900184695.1. NCBI lineage: Eukaryota > Viridiplantae > Streptophyta > Magnoliopsida > Fagales > Betulaceae > Betula > Betula pendula. Next base: position 33,257 of record FXXK01001429.1, on the reverse strand, counting down.
ATAGAAGAAACAAGAAATAAAATAAAATAAATAAAATAAAAATAAAAATAAAATGACATGGAATGGAATGGGTTGCCTCCCACGAGCGCTAAGTTTACTGTCTTCAGCCAGACTTCCAACAAATCTAAAAATCAATCCTGATACACAGGATCTTCCAAATTTACTTCTTCAACCTCTGGATTCTTCAATTCTAAAAAAGGTTTCAATCGTTGGCCATTGACTTTAAACACATCACCATTATTGAAATTCTCAATCTCTACAGCCCCATGTGGGAAAACAGTACGAATCTTGAAAGGACCAGAACATCGAGATCGTAATTTTCCAGGAAAAAGATGCAAACGAGAATTATAAAGAAGAACCTTCTGTCCAGGTACAAACGATTTCCTCAAGATGTTCTGATCATGAACTCTTTTCATTCGGTCTTTATACACTTTGGAAGAATCATAAGCATCATTCCGAATCTCCTCCAACTCATTGAGTTGGAGTTTCCTTTGAGTACCTGCCTTGTCAAGATCAAAATTTAATTGCTTGATAGCCCAATAAGCTCTATGTTCTAACTCAACAGGAAGATGACATGCTTTGCCATGCACAATTATGTATGGAGACATTCCAATGGGGGTCTTGAATGCTGTACGGTATGCCCACAGTGCATCATTTAACCTTAGAGACCAATCTTTCCGATTAGGGTTCACCGTCTTCTCCAGTATCCTCTTGATTTCCCTATTTGATATCTCGACTTGGCCACTTGTTTGTAGGTGATAAGGAGTTGCTACTTTATGGGTAAAACCATATTTCTTCATGAGTTGCGCAAAAACCCTATTACAAAAATGCTTCCCACCATCACTAATAATAGCACGTGGTGTACCAAAGCGAGCAAAGATATTGTCTTTCAAAAATTGAACCACAACCTTGTGGTCATTGGTTTTGCAAGCTCTGGCTTCCACCCACTTAGAAACATAATCAACAGCGACAAGGATGTAAAGGTTACCATAGGAGTTTGGGAAAGGTCCCATGAAGTCGATGCCCCAAACATCAAAGATCTCAATGATTAAGATTGGGTTAAGAGGCATCATGTTCCAGCGAGATAAACTCCCTAACTTTTGGCAGTGCTCACAAGCTACACAATAAGTATGAGAATCACGAAAAATAGAAGGCCAATAAAATCCACACTGCAAAATTTTTGCAGCGGTCTTTCGAGCACTAAAATGGCCTCCACATGCATGATCATGACAAAAGAAGATGACATTGGATTGGTCATTCTCAGGAATACACCTACTAATTATCTGATCGGGACAGTATTTAAACAAGTATGGATCGTCCCAAAAGAAGTATTTTACCTCAGCCAAAAATTTTGATTTATCTTGCCTTGTCCAATGCGAAGGCATTTGATCAGTGACAAGATAGTTCACGATATCCGCAAACCAAGGTACTTTGGAGATGTGCATCAATTGCTCATCTGGGAAGGATTCTAGAATTGGTGAACAGTCATCATCACACTTTACTATCAATCTGGACAGGTGGTCCGCTACCACATTTTCAGAACCTTTCTTATCTCGAATCTCGAGATCAAATTCTTGCAGCAACAAAATCCATCGAATAAGACGAGGTTTAGCATCCTTTTTGGAGAAAAGGTACTTCAATGCAGCATGATCCGAATAAACGACAACCTTAGACCCTAATAAATAAGATCTAAATTTATCCAATGCAAAAACAACCGCCAACAATTCTTTTTCCGTTGTGGAATAATTGATCTGAGCATCATTTAGAGTTCTGCTGGTGTAGTAGATCACATGGTGAAGTTTTCCAATGCGTTGCCCCAAAACAGCACCAAGCGCATAATCAGAGGCATCACACATAATCTCAAAAGGCACACTCCAATCAGGTGGTCGAATGATAGGTGCTGAAGTCAGCTCAGTCTTGAGTCTTGTAAAAGCATGAAGGCAATCATCATCAAACATAAATGGAGCATCTTTAGCAAGCAAGTGGCATAAAGGCCTAGAGATCTTACTGAAGTCTTTGATGAACCTTCGATAGAATCCTGCATGACCTAAAAAAGACCGAATGTCTTTCACAGTCCGTGGAGGTGGAAGGTTGGAAATTAAATCGACTTTAGCCTTATCTACCTCAATACCATTCTCTGAGATGACATGCCAAGAACCAATTCCTCTTTTTACCATGAAATGACATTTTTCCCAGTTGAGAACAAGATTCTTCTCTTTACACCGAATTAGTACTAAGGATAGGTGGTGCAAACATTCCTCAAAGGTTGACCCAAATACAGAAAAATCATCCATAAATACCTCTAGGAAACGTCCTACCATATCTGAGAAAATACTGATCATACACCGCTGGAAGGTAGCAGGAGCATTGCATAAACCAAATGGCATGCGACGGTAGGCAAATGTTCCAAAGGGGCATGTGAAAGTAGTCTTTTCTTGATCCTCTGGTGCAATGGGGATTTGATTATAACCGGAATAACCATCAAGAAAATAGTAATAAGTATGACCGGCTAACCTTTCTAACATTTGGTCTATAAAGGGAAGAGGAAAATGATCTTTTCTTGTCATGGAATTCAATTTACGGTAGTCAATGCATACTCTCCATCTTGTTTGCAAGCGAGTTGGAATAAACTCATCAGCCTCATTCTTAACCACCGTTATGCCAGACTTCTTTGGTACAACTTGAGCCGGGCTCACCCAACTACTGTCCGAAATTGGGTAAATGACACCTACATCCAAAAGCTTTAAAACTTCATCTCTAACCACTTCTTGCATGATGGGATTTAAACGCCTTTGTGATTCCCGTGAAGTTTTAGCATTTTCTTCCAAGTGAATTCTGTGCATAACCACAGAGGGACTAATACCCTTGATGTCAGCAATTGTCCACCCTATAGCTTCCTTATGCTCTTGAAGTGTCCTAACCAATTGACGTTCTTGCATGTCTTCCAAATCCGAAGCTATAATGACAGGTAATGTTTTAGAGGAACCCAAAAACATGTACTTGAGAGTGTCAGGTAATGGTTTCAATTCCAACTTTGGTGGCTCTACAGTAGATGGAAGTGGAGGTGATGAAGAAAGTGGAAGAGAAACAACTTTTGGTTGCCATTTGTTAGCACTGAAAAGAGGGGTAGAGTCTAGCAATGTGTTAACCTCCTCAATTGATTTTTCAATATCAAAAGTATCTCCAAAATGTGCTATACATGCCTCTAAGGGATCCTCTAAGCTTGATTGTATGAAAGTACCATGAACCAGACTCTCAACCATGTAAACCTCATTAACATCTTCATTTTCTGGTGCTTGCTTACTTATGTCAAAGATATTGAGTTCAACTGTCATATTCCCAAAAGAAATCTTCATAACACCATTTCGACAATTGATCAAAGCATTGGCTGTGGCTAAGAAAGGACGATCCGAAATGACATGAATTTGCCCACTACCATTTTGCACAGGTTCAGTGTCGAGGACTACGAAATCCACAGGAAAATAAAATGCATCAACTTTAATAAGAACATCCTCAATAATACCTCTGGGTATTTTCACTGACCTATCTGCTAATTGAAGTGTCATCTTAGTGGGTTTCAACTCCCCCAAACCTAACTGCACATAGACTGAATATGGCAATAAATTCACACTTGCCCCTAAATCTAGCAAAGCTCGTTCAATGTCATGATCTCCTATCTTGCATGAAATTGTAGGGCATCCAGGGTCCTTGTATTTGATAGGATACTTGCATTGAATGACTGAACTGGCATGCTCTGTCAAAAAGGCCTTTTTAGGGACATTGGTCTTCCTCTTAATTGTAACCATATCTTTCAAAAAACTTTGGCATAAGCGGGCACTTGTTGGATTGCATCTAGGAATGGAAATATGGACTTGCTTAAAAACTTCTAAGATATCTCCATATTGCGCACCTTTGTTGGGTCTTGCTAATCTCTGAGGGAATGGAGCTTTTGGCACAAAATTTCTGACTGTGGGGCTAGCAGCAATGGGCTGGGAAGAACTAGGATCCTGAACAGGGAGAGGAATTGAGGTGGGTGTGAGATTGTCCTTCTCCTTATCATGTGAACTCTGAGTGGTGTCAGTCTTCTCAACCTCTGGAGTTTTGACCTGATTGTCAATCTGTTTGCCTGACCTAAGGATGGTAATGGATTGAACATGCTCTTGGTCATGGGTAAAACTAGAAGAATTATTGATGCCATACTGTCCTTTTGGGTTTAGTACAGGTTGACTGGGAAATTTTCCTTTCTCCCTTTCTCCAACATGGGTTGCTAACTGGCCAACTTGATTTTCCAATTTTGAAATTGCTTGGGTGTTCATCTGAGTGGAACTTCTCATTTCCTGAATGGCCTATTGAGTTGATTGCATAAAAGCTTTAAGAGACTCCTCCAAAGATGATTGTTGCCTTGGTTGTGCCACGAATTGAGGAGTAGATTGAGAAGATGATGAGAATTGATTCTGAGGTGGCGCACGAAATCCAGGAGGGTATTGGTTATGAGCTTGATTAGTAAACCCTCCTTGATTGACTGGTTGATTTTCCCTCCAAGAGAAATTGGGATGATTCCGCCATCCTGGATTGTAGGTTTCTGAAAATGGGCCTCCAGATTGCTTCCTAAAGTCATTAAAAGCATTAACTTGCTCCATTGAATTCTCGGTAAAAGATGACAAAGACGGACAATTCTGGGCCTTATGCATTTGATTACCATACAAGGAACAACCTTCGCTAGGAGGAAAGTTGGTAGAATTCACTGATTGGATCACAGAAAGGGCCTCAACTTTACGAGTAAGGGAATCAATTTTTAACCTCAAATCAGCATCGTCCTTCACTTCATATAAGCCTCCTTTCTTAGGGACATTACAGGATTTGTCCCTACGACTAGAAAAATCCCACTGTTGGGAACTTTCAAACAACTTGTCCAAAAAATCAAATGCATCATTATCCTTAAGGCTTAAAAAACTTCCACCATTCATAGATTCTATCATATTACGGTTAGACTGAGTCAAACCGTTGTAAAAGTATTGAACGAGACGCCACGTTTCAAATCCATGGTGGGGACACTTCAAAAGTAAATCCTTAAATTTCTCCCAACTCTCATAGAACTTCTCATGCTCCTCTTGAGCGAAATCAGTTATCTCACGACGAAGGGCATTGGTCTTTGACATAGGGAAGAATTTGTTCAGAAATTTAGTGACAAGGATTTTCCAAGAGGTGATGGATCTGGGTACATTAGAATTCAGCCATGCTTTTGCCTTCTCTTTCAAAGAGAAAGGAAAAAGCCTAAGACGTACCGACTCATCAGAAAAATTTTGAAATTTGAATGTAGAGCATATTTCAAGAAAATCCTTCACATGTTGGTAAGGATCCTCATGGTCAAACCCATGGAATGATGGAAGGAGTTGAATAATATGGGGCTTCAATTCAAAGTGTGCCGCAGTGGTTGCAGGCAATACTATGCAAGAAGGAGGATTAATGGTAATGGGTGAAAACAATTCTCTTAGAGTCTTGGTATCCTCGACGTGTTCTGCCATTGTGGAAGGTTCAACTCTAACAAGACGATGGGTGTGATTACGCTCCCACGTACTCATACACCACCCAAAACCAAAATTTTAAGTCTTCTCTCTCTCTCTTTTTTTTTTTTTTGAAAAAAAAAACAATAATAATAAAATAAAATAAAACAAAACTAACTACAACTAGTAGAAGAATGAATTCAGTTCGGGATCTAATTTGTTTTCCTACCCAAGTCCCCGGCAACGGCACCAAAAACTTGTTAATTTAATGTACTCGCAAGCGCACGAACCGTACCGAAGTATAGTGTGCAAGCGCGAGGTCGAAACCACAGGGACTTGTATAATCGTAGGAAAACTAATCAAATCTAAACTAAATAAATCCTAATCTAGTTCAAGAAAAATAGGGTTGTTCAAAAATAAAATAAATTCAACTACGCAATTAATCTAAACAAAATAAATAATAAAAGCAGTAAATTATCAAGATAAAAAGGAACTAAGGTTGTGGAATCCACCTCATTAATTCATGACAACATATATTCTTGATTATTGATTTTACCCATACTCTACATGATAATCTAGAAATCAATCTTGTTACCATGGAAAATATCTTTGTTAAAATCTTTAGCAAAAATCTAAAGCATGTTCTTCTTCGCTTTTAAAAGAAATTAAAATCAAATCATCTATTGTATCCGTCAAAAAAAAATCACAATAGATATCCAATTTTAAAATCAACAATATAAACCAAGCATTCAATCAATAAAAATAATCCTAGATCATGAGAAAAACTTGATTAAACTCATATCCAGAATTTATTATTTATTAATTGATATGAAACAAGAACAATTTAATCGTTTAATTAAACTTTATTCTGGGCAAAATCAAATCTCAAAAATAACTGCAGAAATTTATTAACGAGGCTTCATCCTTAACCTTAGTTGAGAATTTAGCCTCTCATAGTATTAAAGTGCATGACAGAATATAAATGAAAAGACATGGAAAAGAGAGAACTTGAATATTAGGGACAAATCCCCTGCATAAAGACAATGTTCTTCTCTTTTCTCCACTGCTGCCCAGCACTCCAACGTGAGAACTTATTTTTTTCTGCCTCACCCTTCTCTGTTTCGGCGCTCCAATCTTTCTGCCCTCTCCTCTGTTTCGGCGCTCCAATCCTCTTTATAAGAGAATCCAAACCCTTTTTTTTCTTTCTTCTTAATTTACGCTTGTCCCACTCCCAGCCGACTTCTTACAAAAATCGTGGGCCCTCTCTCTTTTCTCTTCTCAATTCTTTTTTTTTCTTCAGCCGCAAGTCCCATGCATCCTCAATTTCAGTTTTCTTTTTTCTTTTTTCTTTTTTTCTTTACGTTATTCTTCCTTGCAGGTGACCACCTTCTCTCCTTTTTGGCCCACTCACAAATAAGACAAAAAATCATCCTTCCTATTTTGTCTTTTCTTTTTCTTTTGTTTCTTCTTTATTTTTTTGGGCTTCATTAACGTGACATGCCTTTGGGCTTTGGTAGACTTTCCTTCTCTTTTGGCTTCTTCAAAGTCCTTTATTTTTTTTTTGTTTGCTCCAACTCTTTTCTTCACTTTGTAGTCTACATTCCAGCTTTCTCCACTCTTTTCTTTTTTCTTTTTCTTTGCTTTCTTTTATTTTCCTTTGTAACAATTTTTTGCCAATCCTACAAAAATATATTTTCTTTTATTAATAAACCTTTTAAACTCAAGATTAATAATTAGACATTATTTCACAATTGATGCTAAAATGCAATAAATATGAAATTATGGTGTGACAATACTTATTTTTAATCCAGAAAAACATGCATTTTTAAGCTAGTTATCATTTCCCTCTTGGAAGTAGAGATCCCATCACCTCTTCCGTACCATTATGCTCTGAATCATTACACTCAAATTCCAATGGATGCTCTAAGTCCAGAGTCTCACGGATAGAGGTGATTGTCTCATCGTCTCGACTCGGCTGAGGCAAAGAAACTCGCCTTGGATCAGAAGTTGAACTCCTAGGAAGACCAGTGCATGGATTCTGTGTATTTTCTGGACCCAATCCTCTTGTGACTTCAAACACAACCACCGGCACGGCCTTGGGAATAGTCTTCTTCAAAACCTTAGTTGTCCCTCCCTTGGTGGTGGACTTCAACTGAGATACAACGCGAGAAGATTTCCTGACACTTTTCTCAATAGCAACTCTTTTCTTTTGTTGACCCCCCTTTGGCTTACTCTTCTTTCTCCAGACAGATTTGTTCTCCGAAATTTGATAACCGAGATACTTCCTCATGTTCTCGTCAGTCACAATGGCTTCAAATTTTATCAGTTCCCCATTAAGAGGGTCACGAGAAAACTCAAGTATTTGGTTAACTCTAATAACCTCTTCTCGACTCAGATCAGGAATTTCCATCGCTAAAGCTTGAGTAAGATCAGGTCCGTAAAAAAAAAAAACATAGAGAGGAAAAGACTTCATTTATCGGAATACCTTCGGTACTGGTAGCCCTCCACTGCCTAGGAATCCTTTGTTCATCAGATAAAGTCTTGATAGAGGAACATTCCCAATCATCCGAAGCATAAAATACCCACTCCTCCACTCCTTATTACTCGTAAGGCTCAGAGGCAAGATTATGAAAAGCGGACTAACATGGACTTGAAAGGCAATGGTCCCATCCTGATATTGCTGCACACGGTAAATGGAAAAGAACTCGCGGATCGACATTCAGTGATCTCCGAGGATAATTGGCCATTGTAAGTGTGAAGCAAAGATATACCTCCAGCCGTTGGGTCAAATTTGACTTGGAGCCACCTGGAGGTATTGCAGCAATTCCCGAGCTATAGCGGGAAATGGAAGTCGAAGCCCTACCATAAACATCCTGTCAAAAAGGCAGATTTTGCCACCATCAAAGGCTATGCTCTTTGGATCTTTAAAATAAAGTTGAACTTGAGGAGGAATATCGAAGTTATGATGGATTCTCGGCTCGTTATCGAGGTGAGCTTGACCTTAATGGTCCTTTCCAGAGGAACATAGGATATTGGGGCTCTAGCAACATTGGTTGCCGGAGGAATTTCGTCGTCTTCGGCCCTAGCAGCATCGTCAGTGTGAGGAACCTCTTCGTCATCGGCGTGAGAATGGGGGGTATCATAACCCCTGGATGAAGAGTTTTCGGAATGAGAAGTAGACATTTCTAAGGAAAAGGGGAAGACTTGAAAATCTGGAAATCACAAGGGATAGGGTTAAAAACCAGACAATGGTAGAGAGTGGTGGAGAAGACGGAACTGTTCAGAGATATTTATCACCACCATCTCGGAAGGTGAAGAGGTGACCATCAATGGAGAGGAAAAAGGGCGGCCGGGCGATAATAAATATTACCCTAGGAAACTGGATCGTCCTTTTCACTTCCTCAAAAGACGTGCGCTAAGGGGCCACAAGAAGAAGACGCGTGTTTTGGGCAATTTTAAATCGTGAGAATCTTGGAAAGTATGACAGCCGAAAAGGACCCTAGCTAGACACGTAGATCAAAGGTCACACTCCTGGAAAGGAAAAGTGATTCGAGATATATAGGTGTCTCATTCTACTTGGTTGGAAAGTTGAAAAGAGTTTAATTCCCATAGCCGAGTTGAGTCTCGGATTGGAAATTGAGGGATAACTGTTGGGAATTATTCCCTGATAATTATGGGCTCGTCTACAAGGAGTATGTGTTGGGCAAATCTGAAAGGCCCATGAGCATTGTGATGACCTCGTGATTGAGCTCGCTCCAAAGTTGAAAAGGTATGAAGTTTGTTGAGAAAATCTCAGAGGTATACTGAGCCTCAAGTAGAAATCACCTAGGTCATTATCCAGATCTCGGATATCTTGAAAGTTCCGAGATATGGAACCAAAATCCTGGAGGCAACAAAAGAATCACTGAGTCAATGCCAGAGTCTTGGGAAATCACCAAGAATCGTAAAAAAAAGGATTCTAATTGGAACCAGAGGTATATATAAAAGAAAGCATAGTAAGTGTAAAAGAGGTAACTTTTTGCCCAAATATTTGAAAGTCTTGGAACATTAGAAACATATTAATTCTTTGCCTTGCTAACTTAGGCATCAGAGCTATCTCTCGTCGGCAATTCCAGCAAGTCCCTTTGATCTTTTCTTTGTTTTAAACATATTGATTCTTTGCCTTGCTAATTTCGAGTATTCACCATACTGGAAACTGTTCTAACATAAACCTTCTATAGAATTTTTTTTTACTATACATATGTAGGCCAAACTATAGTTTGGCCCCTCAATCGCCATTTAAAAAGCAAGCAGTCCATACTTTATATTTTTTATTCTTGTTGTTGTAAGAGTTTTTTTTAAGAATTTTTCTACATCTAAGAAATGATATAGATTTTAGGGAAGCTACTGTTAGTGCTCTAAGAACAACTTATTGGAACAATGTTTTAGGCAAAAAATTTCACTGCGTGGTAAACAAAGCCCCTTTCATTTTCTTTCGCTCATCTGAATGCAGTATACTCATTTTTTCTATTAATAAAATATGTTAACATCCTTTTCAATAAAGGACGTTAATTTATAGGTCAAAATTCTCATTGTTTGCCTCATAAACGATGAGAATTACATTTTTGTCATTTTTACGTCGTTTAGATCAAAACGATGTAAATTTAGGACAAAATGACGACTATTTGTTATATTTCTTGTCATTTTCCTTAAATGAAAAGAATTTTTTCTCTCGACAAGAGGTTTCACAGCAGATGAAAAAAAAAAAAAAGCTACTAGAACCATTTCTCATTAGTTTGTTCACTATTAACATCGTTTATTTGTTTGTTTGTTTTTTATTTTATTTTTTTATTTTAGTTAGACATTGTGTTGAAAAGATTAAGAGCCAAACCAATTGCAACTGATAGTATGGTTAGTCGACTTGCTAGGACATCAGCTTTGGTGTTGTCTTTCAACCCACAAATAAAACAGTTTTAGGATACGTTAATACGCAGAATGACTATTTCATTAAAAAAAAATGAATATTTCTTACTAAAAATAGACAAATATAAAATATATTAGCTTTGGAATAATCATTCTCATGGTCATAAGGTAATGACTTCCTCAAATTGAGGGAATAGCTATTCCTCAATTTAATCAATAGTAATTCTCTCATGGCTATGTGGATGGTTATTTCAAATATTAAAATATATGCATACTTTAACATCAAAGCTATTTTATTCAAGTTCTTACATTCTTAATAAAGGTTATTTTTTTTTTTCTAATGGAATAGCCATTCCACCCTCTGGTCCATGCCTAGGCTTTGATGCCACTTTGGTATACCTTGCCCCGTTCATAAGTAAAAAAAAAAAAGGATAACTTTACTTACACTCTTTGAAATGTCACGACTTTTGCATGTAATTCCAAATTTAAAATCTCTCAATTTAGTGTATTCAAGTTTGAATTTTTTGCAATATCCCCCTCCCGTTAATATTTTTCATTAAATCCTAGTAAAGGGCTATTAAATTACCTAAATAACCTTAGATTTTTTTAATTTTTAATCTTTTTTTTTTTTAACTAACCCATGGGTTAGCTTGTGAGTGGGTCACGGTGACCCACGTTGGGTCACGGGTCACGGTTGGTCATGACCAATCCCACGGCAGGGTCTGGTGGTGACCCTGTCATGGGTCACAAGGTGACCCAACCGTGGGTCACCCGTGACCTATGGCTGAGTTACGACTAGACCCACGCCGTCACAAGGTGACCTAACCTTGGGTCACCCATGACCTACGGCTGGGTAACGACTAGACCCACGTCGGGTTTGGTGGTGACCCCGTCGTGGGTCATGACCAGACCCACGGCGGGGTCCAGTGGTGACCTCGTCGTGGGTCAGGTGACCACGTTTGGGTCACCTTGTGACCCAATGACCCAAACGTAGGTCAAACTAGTTGACCCACGTTGGGGTCTCCTTGTGACCCAACGTGGGTCACTAGACCCACGCTGGGTCACCTTGTGACCCATTGTGGGTTTCCCGTGACTTACAACTGGGTAAAGACTAGACCCACGGCAGGGTCTAATAATGACCCTGCCATGGTTTGGTGACCCATGTTGGGTCATAAGGTGACCCAAATGTGGGTCACGACCAGACCCACGGCAGGGTCTGGTGACCCCATGTTGGGTCACAAGGAGACCCCAACGTGGGTCAAGGTCACGACATGACCCAGCGTGACCTAGCGTGGGTCACGACAGACCCACGGCGAGGTCTAGTGGTGACCTCGCCGTGGGTTTGGTAAGCCACGTTTGTAGGGCTGAAAAGGTAGTTGCGGTTATTGGTTATAACCATAACCACAACCACCTTATGCGGTTACTCAAAAACACTAACCGCCACCGCACCGACTAGAATGGTTAGCGGTTATGTAATAATCGCTAGTTAGCAGTTATTAAATCTAAAATCGCTCCGCTATAACTGCTTTTGATAAAATTAGGCTTTTTGGGCCTATTTTAGGTTTTGGGCTTTTTTTTTGGCTCATTTGGTCCTTTTTAATGTTGTCGCCTTTTTCAGGGCTTTTTTTTGGCCTGATAAGCTCATGAATAAAAATAAAAATAAAAATAAAAATAAAAATAAAATAACAATGGATAATTCAATCCAACCCAATAACCCATACTTCAATTCAAAAGCTACTGAATACAATTGAATACAATTAACACCAAATTAGAACAATCCATTAAAAACAACACCAAATTACAACAATCCATTACAAAGCAATGAACACTGAGCGACGCTGCATTCTCAAAATAACCAAAGCCTTCGAAGGAATTGCCTTCATCATCTTTTGAAGACCCAATGATCCTTCCATCACATTAAGCAAAATCTGCACTAGTCCCTAAAAAAGGGCACTTGTATACTTCACCTTCACATATAAATGTGCAGTTAATTATTGTGATTAGGATATTAAAGGAAGATTTAGATGCAGTGGTTAGAGAGCTTAGAGAGTGATATTGAACAAAAACCCCAAAATCTCAAACCCTAACTCTAAAAACGAAATCAAGAGTAGATTTGGGTGAAGAATTTGCTTACCTCGCTTAAATCTCAAGGAGAAGCTCAGATCTTTGAAGATTTGCAATGTTTAGAGTGGTTTTTGGTGGAGACGAAAGAAGTGTTGTGGAAGCTGTTCTTCGGCTGAGAGAACACATGAAAGATCTGAGCAAGTCATTGTGATCTTACTTCATTTGCCTCCTAGATGAGAGGATTTTTGCCAAGATCTGAGCAAGCTCCTTCCTTTTTTCAATGGACTTGTTGAAGAGTTTCCCTGGAAGACGATGGTGCAGAGGAAGGATGAGAAACTGCGGAACTAAGAGAGAGAGAGAGAGAGAGATAGAGTGGAGAGATGAAAATGAGAAAATGAAAAAAGAAGAAAGTGTGCATGAGTTAACTTAAGCTTAGACCCTAAGCGAAAGAAAACAATGTCGTGCATGTTTTGTTTATATATGTATATTAATATATATATTACATATACATATATGTATATGTATATGTAATATCTATATATATATATAATTGAATATTAAGACACATGGTTATAATATGATGAAATGTGCACAATCCTTAACTGTTGTTTATAGAATTTATTATAAGTTAATAAAGACTACATTAGAACCCCAAGCATTAATTGAAAACCTAAAAGGTCAAACTTTATTATTATAAGTACTCAAAATTCTAGTATACAAATCCCCAGACAAATTAATTGGAATGAGGTTACTTTACCAAATGAATGGAATTTACAAAATTTGAATATGCCTCCAAATATAGAGAATGATGCTAATAATGATCTGAACTATATTACACAAAAACTAGATGGTACAGTAGGCATTGCTTTTCAACCTTTTAGAAAATCAGTATAAGCATCTAGCTCCTCAGAATATTATACTCCCTTTCAAAGATCAGTAGCTAGCTCATCAGGTTATCATCCCCAGCCTTCTAGAAATTCTGTATCAAGTCTTTTAGATTATAATCCACATATAAGAAATATTTCACCACCCAGATATAACCTTAGCGAAATAGAAAGAAACTTAGACGGTATAAGCAAAGGAAAAATGGTAGATATCCCTTATTATTCAGTAAAATCAGACATAGAACATCCTTCCTCACACACACAATCACAAATGGAACTACAGCACAGAGAAGATCCTCAAATATGTATGCTTACAAAAGAATATGAAATTAATAAAGAAAAGATAAGAGAATATTTTATGTTACCAGAATATAAAGAAAAAAGAGATTGGTTTTTCAAAGCATTTTCATTAGAAGATCAAGATCTTATTCGTACTACTCATTATAATTGTATGAGAGAAGTTAGATCTGATATGTATTTTTTCGAATGGTTTGAACATGCTTTTGATAATAATATTAATAAAATTGACAGAGTTACAAAAGGATGGATAAAAAGAAAATAATGAAGTGGTACATGAAGAATACCCTCCATATGAATCAGTTTTACTAAATCATAGAGGAACACAAGTGGTTGCCTCTCCAATAAAAAAGGTAGTCTTAGTGATGAAAATAAAAATATGGATAATATTATACAACAAAACAACTTCACAAATACTTATTTAAGAATTATTGGAGAAAAGTTAGAAAGAATAGAAAATCAGGTAATCCCGTAACAGTAAAATCCACAGATAAGGAAAAAGACAAACCATTATTTACACCTCATAAAATTCCCTCACATTTACAAATCCCATTAAAAAAGACAAAAATACAACCTTATTAAAAGAAATTTCAAAAAGACTAGAGACCATAAATCTAAATAAACCATCTACTTCAAATCCATCCACTTCAAATAGTAAACCACCAAATAATACTCAAAATAATATTACTCATCCTAAGATAGTTGCTACCATAGGAAAACAAGATATTAGTGAGAACAGTGAATTTGAAGAAAAAATTGATAATTATATTGATAATTTACGATCACAATTTCAAGAAATGGAGATAAATAGAATTCATAAAAGCCAATCAAGTCAAACTGAGAGAAATATAAGAAATAATTATTCCAAATATAGAAATGTTTTATCAACCACCAAAAATTGGTATCCTAAACCCACACCCCTATATTTACAATTTGAAGAACGAGAATTAGGAATTAGGGCTGCTTATACATCAGATGCATTATATGAATGGAATATTGATGGATTATCAGAATATGAAATTTTAAACGTTTTGCAAGAAATGGTTTCTAATGTTTATAAAACTCAAAAAGATTCATAATATATATATATATATATATATAAAAGGGAAACGGGAAAAGGGATAGAAAGAAATGTTATTTTAAATAATACTTAACATAACCATAGAGCTTACAAAAGACATAGAAGAGAGAGGAGATGCTATTGCACGGTTTAGTATCGTTGTAGACTTGTAGTATATGTATATGTTTTTTTTTTTGGTGAGATCTTCCTCTATCTTCTTTCTTTTGGATTTTTACTCTTAATTATTATAATCTCATCTTAAAAAAAGAAACAAACAAACAAATAGAAGAGATGCTGTTTAACAAGAAAACTAAATAAAGAAACAAATATTAGAGATTTTTTTATATTAAGAATTGTCATGTTATTAATTACTTATGTTTGTTAATGTATTTGGTTACGTGTTGTGTTGTGTGTGTGTGTTTTTTTTTTTTTTTTTGAAAAAAGTTTTTTGATGGGATATAAAGATAAGTAGTGTATTTTGATGAGATACATATTTTGAAAAAAATAAT
>FXXK01001428.1:45164-141774 GCA_900184695.1 Betula pendula | reverse complement strand
AAGAGAGCATCATTGAATGAAGTTAACAACATATGCACAAACAAAAGCCCCACCAACATTCACACACCATGTAACACCTCACACAAACACGTGAAATTTTTTACGAATCACCGGTTAAAATGATCCTTAAACCACGAATACTCCTCACCTAACTGATACCATACGAGTAACGAAGAATCACACCAATCTGCAACGGTGCTAGACCTTTGTAATTTTATAAATTTTATAGGAATATAAATGTTATTTCACTCGTTTGCCGTTTGATTTAACCACAAATCATAATGGTATATGTGACATTGTAAACTTTTTAAAATTCAATACACTAAATTGAGAGTTTTTAAGTTTAGGGAGTAATTGCAAAAACGATGAAAGTTCATGAAGGTTAAGTGAAGTTTCATTAAGAGTTTTTTAACTTTAGGGAATAATTTCAAAAGCGATAAAAATTCAAAGAAGTTAAGTGATGTTTTTCCAAAAATTAATACAGTCTGGTCCCCCTAAAATTAAATTCTTAGATTAGTCCCTGTTAGGGAGTGATTTGATTCAAGGCTAAACCTCAATGACCTCTACAATATTTTTCCCTTGTAATAACGTCGTATGAGAATTAATTGAATCAAATCACGTGCAGTGGTTTTCACTTTGTTCTTAAATTTCAATTTTTTTGTTGCTCAAAAAAATTATAAATTTTGTTTTTGTTGACTTTTTAACTATGTTATTTAAATAATTTTTTTCCATCCTATATGTATTTACAAGATTATTTTGAATTTAATGTCTCTAACTTTACTCCATTTAGTTTTGAAATTCAAGGTTTTTCAATTAACCGGATTTGAATAATTTTAGAGGGGAGGGGAAGATTTTATCTAAAATAAATTTCAACTAACCCAATACAAATGCTCTTATACTCCATGTTGTGTTAGGCCGTGAAGTGATGGGCGAGTTAAGTTGACTGTCTTATGCATGTGCCAATTCTTTCTAGTGGTAAATCAATTAAGTACAAAAATTACTCATCCAAAAAAAAAAATCATGTTCAAAATTTTGCAAAATTATTTTTACTTTGATTTAGATTTTGGAGAGAGGGAAAGGTCAATCACGTTAGTATCTTTTTCTATGCAAAAGAATGGTGGGTATTAATATTCTCGATACACTTTTTTTTTACTTTCTCTAACTTTCTAAATCTTTTCTTTTTCATCCACTAGTGCCTGTATAACTTTTAACTGCGAGTAGTGTTATTATAATAATAATAATCTATGGGATACCCATAAATGTACGCAGTAAATGCTCTCCACAAAAAAGTTCTACAAAAGTGGAGCCTAATTAAGTTAATTACTTGTGTTAGGGTTTTAGTATATCAAGAGTTTCAACTAGTAGTATAGTATAGTAACTTTTTACAGAGACTAATTGGTCCATTCTTTCTACTTTTCTTTCCATTTTGCTTGCAGTTTTGAGTTTTTAAGGACTGCCACGCCAGAAATGATCGTGGTTTAACAAATTTGTGCATTATTAAGAAGAATTCATTGCATGTTGACTCTCCTAAAAGTAATTATAGAAGTTGCTTGTGTACTGGTATAGTCGAATCATGACATATACCTTTTTATAAGCCTGCAAACAATTTTAAAAAATGATAGAGCACTCTCAAATGAAGTATTAACTTTACAACCCGGTGGCACACTCCCTTGTATTTTTTTTATTTTTTGTTTATCCACATTAATTTAGTTGTATCGAGGTTTATTGTTGGGTTATCTAGTCTTTTGTCTGTGTTTTGTTTTCTTGTAATCGTCCCTTTCCCCTTTCTCCGTTTTTGCTTAAAAAAAAAATATTGTATATATCATTATTCTAATTCTCTTACAAACTTATATGTCAATTTATAATTAATGAAAGAGTGCCACTAAGGGTACTATAATTTTTAGAACAGTTTTTTTTATAAACTGATGTTGCAGTTCATAATTGATTAAATGATTTAAATAAAAAATTTGCCTTGTTAATTTAATTTATTGGTGACTGACTTGTCAACTGTACATTCTTAATCATTTTGTGAAGAAAAATGTTTGGGATACTTTTACTATAATTTACATAAAAACTATGTGACAATCCATAATTGATAAAATGATTAAGAATGTCTGGTTGATAAGTTAGCTACTAACTAGTTAAGGAAAATGCTTAGGGTGCTCAGAATTTTATTACAAAGTCATTTACAAATTGATGTGGCAATCTTTAATAGGTAAAATAATTAAGAGAATATCGTTGACAATTCATCTTTTTTTTTAAAAAAATAAAATAAGTTGATAAGTCAAATTTTTTGCTTAATCATTTTATAATTTATAGGCTGCTATGTTAATTTGTAAATGTCTTTGTAGTAAAAGTTGTTGTACCCTAATACTCCTTATTAAATTGACAAGTCAGATTCTTTGTTTAATAATTTTACTGATTATGGACTGCCATATCGGTTTATAAACATATTTTGTAGTAAAAACTATAATAGCTCTAACAACAACAACAATAAAATGGAAGTGAAATAGCCCTATAATTATAGTGTTCCCTAGATTACACTATAATTGCACTCACAACAGCTTCTTAAATTTAGGAAACAAAACTATGACTCCGTTTGTGTGTTGACATAAAATGATTTTTGAAAAATATTTTTCGTAATTTTTGGTGTTTTGTGTAACAAAAAATAATAGTCAACCAAAACTTTTTTTTTTTCGATTTGATCTAAAAAGCTTTTTTAATTTTCGTAAAATAGTTTTCATTTTTTAAAACCATAAATCATTTTTCGACTTTTTTTTTTTTTTTTTATAATTAATAAAGGATTGGAGGGGGAGGCCAACGTAGCTGTCCTACCTGGGCGTGACCATAGTAGCACCAATCCGCGGGGCGCCGCTCAGGAGGGACCTTACGGAGGGAACCGCAGGCGCACCCTCAAGACCGACCGAGCCATAGCTTAATTCCCGCCCCACCAGGGCACTAGCGACACGCAACCCCCATGACAGGTTTCCAAGAGGTTACCCAAGGATTCCCATTTCGGGAGTCGAACTTGGGACCTCTTGATTCCGATTCTTCATGGGCAGTTACTTGCCACTAGACTACCACCCTTGGTGGTT
Organism: Betula pendula; assembly: GCA_900184695.1. Lineage (NCBI taxonomy): Eukaryota > Viridiplantae > Streptophyta > Magnoliopsida > Fagales > Betulaceae > Betula > Betula pendula. The sequence continues at coordinate 138,679 of FXXK01001428.1, read as the reverse complement.
CATTTTTCGACTTTAAACTTCTCATTAACTATCTTCCGTACAACTACCGGAACTTCGCCGGACCACCACCGAAACTCAAATTTTTAGGTTCCTTTTTTAAAAGAATATTTTATGTTGTAAATAAAAATTAATTTTTATAGGTTGATATGATTAAATGAAAATATAAAAAATATTTGTGATTTTCCGAATGCACCAATTTCTTGAAAAATTATTTTCGTGAGAATATTTTCCGACAAAAAACATTTTACGTTAAAACCAACAGAGCCTACTTTTTTCTTCTTTATCCGAATACATTGCACAATAATTTTACTTATCCTTTCCTATACTATTAACATATTATACCTTTATAAAAAAAACAAGTTTTCTACCTACCTCACACATTTTTTACAAAATCTCAACACAGTCTCTTATCAAAAGCAAAGAAAGAGAGATGAAAGAGAAATATTTGTGTAAAAATAATAGACAGGGACACTAAAGTGCTAACCAATGCATATCCAATGTTTATGAAGCAATAAAGAAACTGTTATATGTGACTTTTTGGGATTTTTTTTTAATAAAAAAAAATAAGTGATTGAAAAGTTGTTGTGAATACTCTAATAATACATCTAACTATATGACTCGCATATGGTTGTCTCTACTATGATTCAATCAAATTTATCTCAAGACTGGCATATTTTTCCCGTAATTAGCAATATTATTGATTCGAAAAATTAATAGAAGTGTAAACTTTTATGTTTATTTTTTGGCATATTGGGTTGTAGCTAGATTTTTTTTTTTTGCCACATTTCCATCTCTCTCTATTCCTCTATTGTAAGTGTGAAGGTCTCTCCTTCTTGCTCTTTCTTTATTTTATCTTAAGATTGTTTAGTTCTAGTATTGTACTAGACAAAAAAAAAAAAACAACAAAAAAAAAACAAAACTATATAAGGTATCTCATTCGATTAATTAATGGCTTATAATCATTTATTTTCATGCTCTTCTGGATTATTCTCAAAAGTTTTCTCTTGCTATAGATAAGTATGGTCATATAGGGTTGAATGGTCAAGACGATGCTCAAATCCTCCACTAGGAATCTAGGTAGATGCCTTCTCCTAATCCTCCTTTTTGTGTTGTGTGATAGAGAACGGGGAGAATTCTCTAAAAGCCCCTTGCTTAAACATAATTTTTTTTTTTGGTTAATTTAACTAATTATAACATATGTTGTTGTTTTTATTTTTATTTTTTAATTTTTTTGAGTCGAAGGTAATACCCTCTAAATTGTGTAAAGTTTGAACAAAGAAGATACGCCTTAGTTACGAACAAACAACGGATTAAACTGCTAACACAAAAGCCGTTGCGCGTTAGCAACTCGCAATAGTTTGATTGCTAGTTACAAAAGTGTTATTGGTACATGTACTACCTTTTGATTGAAGATGCCAATGTTATCTTAAACACATTATAGGAATGGACTATGAACTATGTTAAATAGGAGGTAAATGAAGTAACTCATATGCTAGCCAAATAATTACTTCTTTTTTATGAATGAATAAATTTATATAAAAAAAAGCCTCTCTCTATATTATTGAACTTTTAACTGCTGAACACATTAATTGTTAATTGTACATTGAATTTATTAAAAAATAAGAAAAGATTGACTACACTTTTTAGGAAAATATTTTGCCTTTGTCTTTTGTTAAAAAAATAATGATCAAATTTAAACACAAAATAGTTATAAAATATTCAAAATTAATTTTATTTTAATGTTACATTAGAAAAAGTTTTCAACTAAAAAGCAAAAATTATTTTTTAAAAATATTGAGTGTTTTATAAATATTTTGGGTTAGAAATTGTTTGTTATATATATATTTTCTGATAAAAAGTAAAAAGCAAAAAGCGACCCTAATTTATTAAATAAAAGTATAAAAGTTGTATTAAGTATTAACCATTCCTACTGATCTGAATTTCCTTACCATCATTAATTGATTAAATTAAAAATATATACATATATATAAATAAAAGTATATTAAAGACAGATAAAGAGCACGTCATCAGAGAGGGTGCTCATCCTCAGCGGTTCGATTTGACCTCATCCCAATCATCATCATTTTGCAGTAAAGGACACCACCGTTCCCCATTTTCTCCCCACAACCCTTCCCAATTCCCCATTCACAGTCCCACCTCAGCATCCACTCCTCTCTGTCGTCTCTCCCTCTCTCTATCCCTCTCTCTCTCTCTAAATCTATGGACCCGGTTCTGGCGGCGACGTTTCCTCAGCCGCTCATGCCCCCCGCCTCCATCGTCCCCCCAAGCGCCGCCACTGAAGCTGAGAACCACGTAGCTCACGTAGCCAGCCCTACCCCAACAACAACAACAACAACAACGACAACAAACCTCAATCACAACAACCACCCCCCTTACGCCGAGGTACCAATTCCTATTCCCCCTAACATCTCAACATGATTCCTTTTCTAATTTCCTTTCTCTTTCTGTTTGGGTTCCCAGATGATTTTCGCGGCGATAACGGCTCTCAAGGAGAAGAACGGCTCCAGCAAGAGAGCCATAGCCAAGTACATAGAACGAGTCTACTCGGGCCTCCCACCCACCCACTCGGCCTTGCTGACTCACCACCTCAAGCGCTTGAAGACCACCGGTCTCCTCGTCATGGTCAAGAAATCCTACAAGCTCCCTAGATCTGATGCCCCTTCTTCGGCTCCTCTTCCTGGGCCGGGCCAGGTCCAGGGCCGGGGACGTGGCCGTCCTCCCAAGCCCAAGACCACTCCCAATCTTGAGCCCAATGCCCAGCCGGTTCTGGTCGCTCTTGGGCTTGTAGATGAGCCCAATGCTCAGCCGGCGTCGGTCAAGAGGGGCCCGGGTCGTCCGAAGAAGGGCGGGCCGGTGGGCCAGGCCGGGCCCGCCAAGAGGGGCCGAGGGCGTCCACCTGGGGCCGCGGGACTCAAGCCTAGGCTGACGAAGAGGGCTCCGAAGCCCAAGTCAGTGACGGCTGTGATGGGTCCTATTGGGCTGAAGAGAGGCCGTGGGCGACCGCCGAAGGTCCAGCTGCAGACCATGGTTATTCCTTTCGCTCCCAACACTTTACCGGCAGTAGCGCCGGTATCAAATTTGCCGAGGCCTAGGGGCCGGCCCAAGAAGGATGCGGCTGCACCGGGGGCTGTTGTTGACGGTGTTGCCGTTGCCGTTGGCGTCCCCCGGAAGCCCAAGAAGTCCACCGGAAAGCCTGTTGGCCGGCCCAAAAAGGTAATCCCTGTTCTCGACTAATGTTTCGTTCATCAATAGTAATTTTTTGTATTTGGTTGCAAAAAGTACCCTATGAATGGTATTTGATTGGGTTTGGTCTGGTCTGGTAGGGTTTTGCTTTATTTTCCCACTTCGGACAAGTTTATTTATATCGAATTCGGATAATAAAGGAAAAAGCTTTTTCCATATGGGGTTCTTTGAACTTGATTTATTTCGGGGGTGTAGATGTTTCTTTTCATTATTCTCTCTTGTTTCAACGCAAGAGAGTTTGGCTTTTAAAATTACACTTTACCTTTTGAAATTGTCTTTTTAAAAACGTACCCTTTATGTGTCATTTGAAAATTCAGATTTTTTTTACGTTTTCAAATTGCAATTTTTTAAAAATGCTCTTTCAATCAATAAATTTTTTAGAATTTGTTTAAAATTACACTTTTTGTATTCCAAATTGCAGTGCTTTATGCTCATATATACCGAAGAAAAATGCTTTACCTTGAATCAAATGGAACCTAATAAATGAAAAAGAATGACTTTATAGACTAATTTAAAGTCTTTAAAGAATGAATTTATGTCTCTTGAGTTGTTTACAGTAATGTTTTGGTTGGACTACTTTCATTTTGTGAAGTATATGTTTGGAATAAGACTTGAATTTTTTTAATATCTTCGTTTATATTTATTTTTTGCTGAATTACTTGTATTGAGTTTATTCTCACTTTGGCTTTACCATTTTGAGGAAAAGAATGCGGCATTTGCCATACCTGCAGCACCAGAAATGCAACCAATCGCCTATGTAGATCTGAAGAGGAAACTTGAATATATTGTGAGTTAAAATTTTCTCGTTGCTGCACTTTTATTTTAGTTTCTTATGGACTTGTAATTATGATATGACTATGTTATTTGCAGCAATCTAAAGTCAAGGAAGTTGTTGGTGTGCTGAAGCCCCAGGTAACCAACGAAAGCGGAATCAGTGTAGTGGCGGCAATTGAAGAGTTAGAAGGGCTTGCATCAATGGACATTATTACTGCACCATTACAAGTTGAATCCCAACAGCTGCAACAGCCCCAGCAACAGCCCCAGCAACAGCCCCAGCAACAGCCCCAACAGCAGCCTTTGCCCCATTATTAGTAAGAATTCTGTGAAAATCATGACCCTGTTTGCGAGGATCAACATTGAGCCTCATTGTGAGGATTCAATAAGCTGTCTTTCTTTTTTTAAGTGTTTTAACATAGAACAAGAGGGAAGTGATCTGTAAAGGGAATAGGAAGTAGCAAAACTAATTTGTCATTGATGGTGGAGATGGACCATGTCCATGAAGGTTGTTGTTTATTTAACTTCAGAATGACCATGACGCTCTCGCTCTTTCTTTTTCTTTTTTTCTTTTTTGGTAGTAGTAAAATGGGCAGCCAGGCCCTTCTTCAATGTCTCTGCAAAATGTGCTCTTTCTAGTGTTGTAACTTTATTTGGTCCCTGAAAAACAGAAAGTTTTTAGTCTCACAATTGTTTGCTTTTAAGATTTGGCTATAATATGTTTACTATGTAAAATCGTGATGGGTAATGCTATTTAATAGATTGTTATACAACTAGAATGATGTGGCAGTGAAAATCAGCTTTTAATTTTTTTTTTTTAGAAGTGTTGATCCGATGACTGATTTTTACTGTTACATCATCATCAAGTTATATGGCAGTCGTATAACAATTTACTAAATAACATTGCTTAATCATGATTGACTTGCAAATTAGATAGCCGATTTGCATGCTGCCCAATTTATTGGTACATGAAGTAATTTTCTTTCTTTTTTCTTTTTTCTTTTTTGATGAATAAGGAAGTAGTCTTCTTGCTTGAGTTTACTTTGTTTCATAAGGAGTTGTAGGTGAGCCATTATCTTCCAATTATCGAGTTGAGTTGATTACGAAGTATACTCTTGTATTAAGCCAAGTGCAAAGGCGCATTCATTTGGCTTGCACTTGTACAAGTTTTCCTCTAATTATGAAGTTGTTCATTCTTCTGATTATGTGTTCTGACAGTTTAATTTTTATTTTCCTCTTCCCGCTGGAAAAATAAAATTAAAGCAGGCCCCTGGTATTTCTAGTTTCAACTACAGGATGCAAATCTTTACTATTCAAACTCTTTTCTCTCTATCAATGTTGCTTCTTCTTTTCCCATTGTAGAAGACAATCAAATATTTCCATGACCATATATATTTTTGTCTATAAATGTTGTAGGGGCTTAAATGATAAAAGTTTTGCTAACTGCGAGATAGTTTTGGTTCATTGAATATGGATGGTTTTGTTACCATGAATGCTCAGTTGGGAAATATGAAACCCTCTTGAAACATGGAACAAGATTGAGAGAAATATTTCTATAGTTCAAATTAAATTTTACAGCATCTAATGATATATATGTTGCATGTGTTATCACATTATCTAAAATTTTTGAATGATTTAGCATAATATATCATGTTAGATGTTGTCAAATCTAATATGGACACCATGAATCGGTTCTTGAAATGGAGAGGATCCTATACCCATGAACAGGGAAAGTATGCTCTGAATGTAAGAAGTGGCATTAGTTTTATTTGGCATTGTCAGCAATTGTTTGATTATATTTGGTATGCGGAATGACTATTTTTTGGAATAGTCTTTATTAAGAATAGAAGAAGTAGAATGTATTAGTTTTGTAATAACCATTCTTATTTGAGAGAAATAACTATTCTTTCAATTGAATGAATATTCATTCATTTATGATTCTCGGAACCGCTATTTTATAGCCATTTTGCGTACCAAATGTGTCATTTATTTTTCCTAATTTCTTGTGATTTCCATTTTTATGCTCGTTATTTTCCTACATAATTCGACCACATGATCTTAAAATGTATGCTTATTTATTAGAACTATCTCAGGGTTAGTTTTGGAAGTGGGTTACACCCAAAAATCTTGTTAAAAAATGAGCTCTCAAGCAAAGACTCACTACTACAACCTTTGAAGGCTTCATATATGTAAACTCGAATTTTAAGGATTGCAACCTGCAAAAGAGAGAACATTGGGGACGAGAAAGTTGAAAAAAGTTGAGTACTGTGGAAGGAGACAATGCAAGAGGCGCAATCCCCACAAATATCGAGTCAACCCTCTGCTTTGACACATTGATATAGTAGAACTTCGAACTTGAAAATCAATTGCAAAGAAAGGTAAATCAATTACATACCCTGAAACCCTTTCCCTCATTCAATTAAAAAAAATGAAAAATTACATACCCTGAAACTCAAATTACATTCCCTAAACTTGAGTTTGGGTATCAATGTTCAAGAGGAGTTGATGGTGTACAAGAAAACATCAATCTCAACATGTTTTGTTCATCAGCTAATGTATGGTAGTTGGCCGAAGTGTTGGATCGAGCTATGATCGTTTTTCTCTTTAAGGAATCCCATAAGTAAAATGCAGTAACCAATAGTAGCTCTCTTTCTGTTTCTTTGATAAAGTGGACTAGCGTAGTGCTCCTCCTTGTTTCCTCAGGGATCAACTCATTAACGAAGCTGTGGACTGTGGAGTAAAAGGGTGATGATTGTTCATGAGCAAGATCAGTAGAAGTATATCTCTTGGCCAAAAAATGTCGTACATCTTCAATCATATATGTAATACCCTGTTTTAAACTAGGGTTAAGAGAACTTTATTGAGGACGTAGAGAATTAATAAGGAACAAAGAATGACGTGAAAATGAGGGAAAATAGGCCCAAACAACAATTGGTGAGGCGCAAAGGCATGTCGGATTAAATTGAAACCTTAGTGATTGGGTCCTATAAGTTATAACTGATCTATCGGTGACAAACAATATGCGATTTAGATAAGTTCAAAACTTGCATAAATGGGAAAGGGGCTTATTTAAGGCTCTTAATGAAACACTAGCGACCATTTGGTCATCTAGAGGCTTCAGAACGTGTAGGGGACAGAGAGAGAGAGAGAGAGTGAAGGGAACTCTTTTCTTAGTTATTTGGAAGTTCAAGGTGCCACAAGAGCTAATAGCTTGTAATGTCATTCATAAAAGCACTGCTATTTTGTTGGGTTTGTTAGATATGTGCTAGTATGTGTAATTATGGGTGTAGAAACAAAAAAGGTTTAAGATGTTGGAAAGACCCTAACTTTATGATGGGCTACATTTTGAATGGACTAGATGAGACCAAAGACGAGCCTTAGGATCTATAAGTTGTAGGTTTGGATTGTTGAATGGAGTTTTTGGTAAAAGAATAATGGTGAGAGTATAAGGTTCAGAACCTCATGCTTAGGATGTAAAAAAGCTATGACTTTAGGCTTTAAATAGTTAGGTGTGAAAAAGGATGTGCCTTTTCGAGTCTTATAGACTCTGGAAGCCCTATAAGTGGTAAAAATTAAATTTTTCAAAGTTAGAAAACGATGAGTAGTGTATCGATTTATCATTTTTTGACATTAATCGATTGGTGGTCGAGTATTGTGCTAACTGTACTCATCGATGCTCGAGTATCGATATATCGATGCCCATTTATCGATCAGCCCTCGAGTGCTAATCTATCGTTATTTGGTTAAAATGCCAAAAATGATATTTAAGGGCTAGAGTTAGGCCACAACTTAGTAAACCCTACTAATAATATGATATCTTGCAGATCAAGGAGTTGAAGCTTTTGTGGAGGACTTTTACAATCAAGGTGAGTAAACTCACGTGAAACTGCACAGACATTTTCAAGCATGTCTATTTTTTGATATATCAAATGTGCATATTTTAAACGGTCACGAAATGCTTTGCTATTAATCTTGTGAACTCTAAAGTTTTGAGTATCGATATATCGATGCCCATTTATCGATCAGCCCTCGAGTGCTAATCTATCGTTATTTGGTTAAAATGCCAAAAATGATATTTAAGGGCTAGAGTTAGGCCACAACTTAGTAAACCCTACTAATAATATGATATCTTGCAGATCAAGGAGTTGAAGCTTTTGTGGAGGACTTTTACAATCAAGGTGAGTAAACTCACGTGAAACTGCACAGACATTTTCAAGCATGTCTATTTTTTGATATATCAAATGTGCATATTTTAAACGGTCATGAAATGCTTTGCTATTAATCTTGTGAACTCTAAAGTTTTGAGAAAAGATGAAATTATATGTAAAACGAATGACTGTCAATTACATGCATTGCTAATAAAATTAAAATGTTTGTATAGCATGGCCATCATGGGAAATAGGGGGTGAAAAATATAGGGCATGTGCATACTATTTATACGAGCTTTACCCTATAGCCCAATGTTGAGTGGAGTGTTATTGATCCTGAATTCGAGGGCTAATGTGACTAGCGCAACCACCCAAAGGGTGAGGTCACACCTTACATCATCATTAGTTGAGTAAATCACCTGAGGCTGGACCTGGTCAGGCAACTAGTGGTAAATGGCTATTGTACCTCACCAAGGCACTAGAGTTGTACCATATGTCCCACAGGACGCACAAATCTCACTGTAAGAGGGTTATCGGTATAGATAGCTATATGGAGGATGGTTATGACCATGGTATAGATGTTATATTATATGTTATTAATATGAACATCAACATGATTTTTTGCCTTGTTTATGTGATGGAAACTTATTGCATGTAATTCATAAATGATTTATAAAAGATTGAGTTCACTGTATATTGACATATTTCACGCGTGACTATTTACTAAGTTGTGGACTTACATTTTAAAAACAACTTTTTTTTTTTAGCCAAACCATCTTTAGACAATGGTGCATCGAGGCCCGCCCAAGAGGTTGACTATTGATGATTTGGCTTGGTTCTTGTTTGGTAGCGCTAAGGGTGCCACCTACATGCGGGAACACTATAAGGAGATTGATAGGGCATGACTGTGATTTTTGTATAGGTGGTATAGGGTTTTCATCCAGTGCCTTTGAAGATTTTCTTATGACTCTATGATATTCCTAGACTTATTAGGTATCCCTAACTTTTAGACTTGATCTGTATTATTTGGTGATGCAATTGTTTATTCGGTCTATGACCATATTTATGGTTGTTTTGATAATACTACTAAATTATGTTATGATGGCTTAAGTTACATTGCATTTTAGTAGTGCTCTAATTATTATTATTTGTGACTCAGTTATATATATATATATATACCTTTTTGCTGCATTAATATTTGATTATTGAGAAGTAGTTGTAACTCTTCGGGTTATTTACATAATAAATAAGCTCGGGGACATAATGGTGATACTGTGCGAGATATTATCATTAGTAAACCCCAAGGTCGTTACAATATATAAACTGCTAAACAACACATTGAACAAGGCAATGGAGGTGTTGTATAACTCAATGATGACTTTTCTTTTTTCTCTCCATATCCTCAACTATGGGTAGGCCAAAAGAAATGGAATGGGCTTGGTTGATGTATGGCTAGACAAATGTGTCCAAAAATAAAAAAAAAGGCTATTGAAGAGGACGGACCAAAAGAAAAAAGAAAGAAGAAAAAAAAAAAACCTATGATGCTACAACAGAATGTGAGAGTTGTCCAAATTTTGATGAAAAACTGCAACAAGAGCACGACGCTAGGTGCGACTAACTAGCAAACACCACGAACTGAATGGTGCAAAATTTTGATTGCCAAATATTGCACAAAAACCACCCATGATTTACAATTGTTGGGCAGCTAGACTATCCTTCCCGAAGAATAGAGTTCCGACAAGGCTAAAATAATTTTTTAGTAAAAGTAAGAGCTTAAACTAGCTTGAATTGAGCTCATTGCATAGCTTGCAACATATAAAAAAGTACAACCACTTGGGTTTGATTAATTTCCTGGATGACTTTCAGTTGTTGGTGATGAGAACCGATGTTGTAACGCCCCAACCTTTTCACATACACTTTTTTATACATATGAAAAATCCATGAAACACTATTAGTATGACTTGACATTACAACGAAAGATTAATTGAACTAAAATTGTAAGAATAATAAAAGAACTTTCACTAAAACCATAATTAAATTTATTCACATATCTCATACAATTTTGTTCCACATGTACCATCTACTATTACAATTACATTGTTCACACTTTCTAAACAACCAAAGGATATTAACTAAACCTAAACCTAATCAGTCTTTAGTCAAAGCTTTGCTTGGGTCACCAAAATGGTAAGTTTGTCTCAAACTCTATGAGTAGGAGTCCAAGTAGTGGCTCGGAAACTATGAGTCTACAATTCAATAAGTAAATACAAATAATATGATGTGTATGTGTACTTGATCCCCCTTTTAAAAATATATCTCTTTGTTAATTTTGAAAATTCTTTTTCCTCGAATAAGAAAATAAGAGAGCCACTTTTATATTTCTCAAAACTTCCCAACTTACTAATCTTTCAAATCATTTGTAGGAAAAAAAATCAATCACAATTCATATATAACTAGAGTACTCAAGCTTCATGTTACTGAACTAGTAATTTTCCTTAGTTTGTTTCAAACTCCCTACCTTGTACGACCTGAAAGTGTTGAATGTCCTCCCATATTTAACCAAAAATGGGTCAAGTTCACCACCCCGCCCCGCTCAACTAAGGCTTCACAGTTTGACCCCATACAGATTGAGCTTTGTTGAATGTCTTCCCCTATTCAACCTAAAGAGTCAAGCTCATCACCTTGCTTAACTAGAGATCCCCAGTTTAACCCCTTATGGGTTGGGCTTATCAAATGCACCACCCCCCTCAAACATAGACATCGAATAATTAACCCCATTCGATTGGTCACATTGAGTATACAAAGCCCGCTCAACCTCGGGTTTTAAACGTATAATTCCTTATTGAAATGGGCTTGCCTTGGGTTAAATTTCGTTATTGAAAAACTTATATCCATTTTCTTATTTACAAAAATATACTTTATACTACGTATATTTTTCTTAAAATTGTCTTTGAAAACTGTTTTCATTAATTACATTCCAAACATACATTGTAAAGTATGGACTCATATTCACCATTTAAACTATGCATGATACAACATTAATATCACTGTAAATCAACATATTACTTACAAATGCATGTAAAAATACAATTAATAATCTAGATGGTAAGCAAATGTTTAAGCACAAAAATAAATATTCTAACGTTACTCCATATCGCGTGCCTGCGTGCAACACATTATGCTTATTAGTTAGGATTCTCTTTCTTTGAAAATACTAACACTTCACCTAGACCTTAAACAACCTCCTTTCTCCAGAAATTCCTATGTGTTATCATTTGGGAGGGTACTCCGAGTAGTGGGTACATCGTAGGACCTCGACCCACCTATTCGGGTCTTGTATGGATATGCAGGAAGGGGTGCTCCAAGTCGTGTGTAGGGGTTGTGTTTGTTCACAAGCATGGATCCCTTGTCAAGTCAATTTGGGGGGGTGTTGACACACTTGCGCGAATTCTTGAACGAAAATCTGCTTCCTTAAGTTTTTCAACGTAAAAATCATCTCAAAATCAATTTTTCTTATCACCAATCTCTCCTTCCATATCATATAACCATAAGTAATCAAACATGCATCCCAAAATACCTGATGTACTATCACAATTTATTCATTTGAATCAAAACTCAAAGTTCCCATTTTATTTACTCTCTAATAATTCTAGCATCTTAACATCTAATGCGCTAACATTATTAAGATTTAATTACTATAAATTAATTATAACTCCTGAAAAATCGAGCAAAACCTTGCTTCTTGGAGTTCCTCCAAGCCCCCCCCCCCCCTTTTTTACTTCTCTCTCTGCTCTCTCACTATAACCACTCTCTAGAATTTCTTTCTGGAAGCTAGAAGGCAAGGAAATGATGTAATACCCCGATCCTAACCCTAGTTAAGAATTTGAGTATTTTGGACCCTAGGGTTAGCTGGAATTGAGTTATCAATCCTCCACACGATCGATCCTCAGACCTAGAAACCCTAAGGATCAATCCTCAATTTTTCAGGATCAATCATCTTGCATTTAAATGTGATTTTATGATTTTCTGAAGCCCTAGTGCGGCAATAACGTGTATATATTCAACCTTAACCTTCACCAAACATTGTTGCACGAATCTCAATGTGCCGAGAGCGCCGTGGTGAAGTTTAGAGCATTATTTATTTTTGGTGTGTTTTTGGGAGTTTATAAGCCCCACAAGGTTAATGAAGTGATTAGTTTCACCAATCTTCATTGTGTGATTTATTTTTCTCCACAGGTTAGTAGAGTTTTGAGTTTGTTCTTGGGTTTTGGTTTGTGTTCTTTCATTTTTTTATGTTATTTTAATGTCTAGAGGACTTTAGTAATAGTATTTAACCATTTGTGTTAGTTTTAGACCATAGAATTTTATTAGATTGAACCCTAGATTATTTCAGAGACTTTATGAATCATTTTAGGGCTTGGTTGAGTCGTTTTAAGGTTTGGGAGTGTTCTTGATGTGTCAAAAAATACTTCTGCTAGTCCAAGATCGATCCTTCCCTTGTAGGATCGATCTCAGTCCCTCCAAGATTGATCCTACCCCATTCCAGAACCATATTTCGTTAGTCTTTAGGTCTTACGTTAGTGTCTTTGGTTCGGGAGAATTGTCTAACATTAGGGTTTTTGTAGAGAACGATCTTGATGAGTTCGAGGTCGATTTTGAGGACAATTCCCACAACACAGGTGAGTGAATCTCACATGGATATTGTTATTTGATTGGCATTGCTTTAGCATAACTTTGATACAAATGAGAAAACATGCATGACTTTTATTGCACGAACTCTATTTTATGAATATGTGAACTCTTTTATTTGTGAATTTTGATGTAACTATGATTATGAGATGAATTGAAGTTCGTGTAAGTATTTTATGTCATGCATGCATGTAAAATACAATGAAGATAAGTGCATTTAATAGACATGGCTTCGTGTCATAGGCTATTATAATAAGGGTAAGGCCCTATAGTCCAGTTTAGTTATGTTTTATCATTAAATCCAATATGTCAGCTGAATGACCAGCGGAACCATGTTCGCATAGGGGTCACGACCATACAACATTGTTTAGCAGCATGAGCCCCCTAGAGTCGGAACCAGTCGGTCAGTTGTATGATGCCTACTAGTTTGTGTACATCAGGGCACTGGTGTGCTTACTAAATGTTAAAACACTAAAACCTTTGAAGCATTAAAACTTAGTATCATTGATCAATAAGTTATATGCTTACCTATTCTTGACAAAAAACTTGAGATAGATCCTTAGCCAAGCCTTGTAATGCCACTGCATTTTCACATAGCAAAAGTACCATTAACAACAATTTCACAACTCTATTTTAACTTTAAAACTCAATAATACTTAAACATTATAAGTATTAACCCCTCATGGCAACCCATAGAAATATAGAGTTTCATTGCAATACTTATTAGCTAAATAGATCAACCCATAGAGAAACTCTAGGGTTTAAACACAAACCCCTTTTTACTCAAGTTTACAAAAGTTAGGGTTTAGCTCATATCTTGCTCAACGGAGAAATCTGAAGTTTTGCGCCTCGAAACTTCTACCCAGAATTTGGGTAACTCTTAGAACTTCTCTAAGCACAAAAGCCATAAAGAAATTTGAGAAATTAAGCATAAACCCCAAAAATCAACTCAATACAAGAAAAAACCTAGGGTTTAGCGATTTATCTCAAATTAGTCAATGAAAACGAAGTCCTAACACCGAGAATAATGTTCATAGTGTTATATTTGGCCTTGAAAACTCTCTTGAATCAATACTCACACCCACAACACAAACCCTAGGAGAGAGAGAGAGAATAGAAAATGGGGGTGAAAAAGGGAGAAGAGGGAGAAAATGAGATGAAAATTGTGTGCTAGGTATTATAATATTGCGAATTACACAAACGAGTAATGCCCTCGTCTGCAACTCATATGAACGAGATCTGCGGACGAACCCTTTTGTTCCACCCTTTTCTGTAATGCGTTCGTACGCCATTGCGGGCAAGCCTTACAGGTTTAACCCTTTATGCAGCTCGTACAAACGAGAATTGTGAATGAGAACACTGGGCCACTCGCCTGAAGCTCGTACAAACACCAATGCAGATGACCCACTTGAATCTATGGTCGTATGTAGTTTGTATGAACGACATAGCAGACGAGCAACACAGGAAAACTTAATAGCAATTCATACAACCAAGGTTTGCAGACAAGCACACTGAATCGAGTTCTCCAACTCTTCTAACTCATTTTGACTTAACTTAATCATTATGCCCACCCTTTAAACATTTCTAACATTCTAAACGTGTTATTCACTAATATATAATCAAATAAAAACACGTACAAATGCCTAAAATGTTTCTTGGGTGTTAGACAACGGCCTTGCGGCCGTACAATAACAATCCCTTAAGCTCTTGTTGATATGGTTTAGCAAGATTACAGTTGTCTAGCAACCTTGCATTATGCAACAACAATCTCTTAATAATAATGTATGTTGGTTAATTGTCGACTCCTAACCATTGAGAGTAACCCAGTGGGACCTTTTTGCTAACTCGTTAAGGTGAACTTGGATGCTTCTTAAATTGGGCCCTCTTTTATTTTGGAATTAAATGTGGGCCAACGCTTCTTGGGCGCTAAAAAAGTAGCCCTCAACACACCTCTTTTATTTTTTTTTTTTATGGAGTGGAAAATATCGTGAGTTAAAATAGCTAAAAAAGCTCTATAAGAGAGCTAGCACTTGTAGCTATACATGGTACATGGACCTTAAACGAACAAACAAAAGCCCCTAATTGGGCTTGGGATTTGGCCTAACAACCAAATAGAAAGCACAACGAAAGTTATAGCACTAAGTAACAAGAATTAACCTCCATCCATACAAGCTAAGCTAAAAAAAAATTATTTTTTAACTTTTCTTGTGGAATTTGCTTTTTGTCTAAGCAAAAAGTTAGGTCCTAGAGCATCGCACTTGCTTCATATTCTTGTTTCAAAAAGACAAAAGGATCCTCATTATCTTTTACCATATAATGTAAAAACATTTTCTCATCCTGGCTATCACTTATTGCTATCCTCCATAAAATAGTCATAGTAGTCAAACCATTACTATTTTTTTTCCCACTTCAAAGAGAAGGTGTTGAATTCCACTGTTTTTATGTTACTCTTCAAGTAGAAGTTCTTTTACCATTAAGTTTAGAGAAAATTAGACTAGACACACTTTATCTTTTTCGTTATTTGGATTTTAACATTTATATTTTCAAATTTATAACATTAAAGGCACGTTTGGTATAAGGATTAGTCATTCTTTTAGGAATATGAATGAATATTATTGGTAATATAAAAGATTGGAATTGAATGACTATTTTTATTTTTTTGGTTTAATGACAATATATATGCTCTCATTAGAATTGAACCAAAATTTCAAAAATACTTGAGATTTATTTACTTTTTTTTTTTTTTGAAAATTCTATGGTGGACTAGCCACCCTAACAAAACACTAGGTTGGTTGCGCCACAAGTGGCACCAGGGGTGATACGATAGCCCTGGTGTTATGTTAGGGTGGTCGGCCACCCATAGAGTTTATTCATAATTTTTTTTTTCTTTATTTGGGTTTGAAAAAAATAAATAAACAAATAATGTGATTTTTTTTTTTGGAAAATACAGTCTTTTCTTCACATATTTTTGAGAATAACTATTCATCTATTTAGGGGAATAATCATCCCTATGAGAATGGTTATCCCAAAAAATTATGTGAATTTGTTTGGGATTGTGATTTCAAAAAATGCAATTTTAAATATAGCGATTTTAAAATGTGCAATTTGGCCTTTAAATTTACAGTTTAGCCTTTAAAATTCTGTGTTTTCAAAAAAACACCCATTTACTTGCGATTAGAAAACGAAAAAATTTTCATTTTCAAATCGCAATTTTTAAAAACAGAATTCTCAAACGATCAGTTTTTTGCAATTTAGTTTAAAATCAAACTTTTTGTCTACAAAATCGCAATTCCAAACGCACCTAAATAAATAAGAATAGATATTATATTGGAATAGAATAGTCATTCTATTTCAAGGTCTATTCCTCATATCAAACATGGTCTAAGAGCATCTCTAATAGACGAAAGTTATTTGTCATTTTTGCATACCACAAAAAATGTTGAGGAAAAAAAAAAAAAAACTCTAGCCATTCTAGAGAGAGAAACCAAAAAAAGCACCGACCGGGGGAGGAGAGATCTCTTCCCTCTTTCCTCATCCCCCTCGTCTTCCTCTTGTGTTGGGGCTGAGACTTCTTGCCGCCTTCCGCTGCCTCCTCAACTGTCAGCGCCGTTGTGTTTTGAGATTTTTTTGCTACTTTTTAATCTTTTGTTGTTTGTGTTGTTGTTGTTTTTTTTTTTTTTTTTTTTTCTTGTTGTCCTAGCTCTTTGGTCAATGACGGTTTTGTTACCTCACCTTTAGAGTTGGGAAGGAGTAGATTGATGTGGGAGGCTATCTCTCACGACTAGATAAATAAAATTGTTGTGATTTTGGGCTACCTATGTCTTAGATCTAGTCTATTAGGAGTAGATCTGTTCTTTAATCGGTGTTTTACATGGGTGAGCGAAAGATGATGTCATAGATAAATTTTCTTTTTTTCTATGATTGTGTAAATTCATAGCGTTGTGTTATGGTTATCTGTGCTTTATACTACTGATGGTAGCTAAAGCTCATGATTTATAAGAGTTTTTTGCACATGATTTGTTATCAATGGATTATGGAAGATTCACACTAAAAAAAAAAAAAAAATCTCCAATATAATAGGCAAATCTCCTAAATAGCAAAATTTGAATATTATTAGCATTTTTTTTTCTCTTCAACAAAATAGCTAATTTATATATATATATTTTTTGGAATAAACAGTGAATAGGCTATTATTTGTTTATTGCTTTCATTTTCTTCTCCCCATCAATCTTCCTTATTGTTTGCTGCATTTCAAGAGAATTGATGAGCAAGAAAGAGTGAGCTTGAGAGAGAACGGAAGAGTTTAAAGCCAGAAAGAGAGAGCGAGAGATTGAAAGAAGAGAATGAGAGAGAAAGAGCCCATGAGAGAAGGGGGATTTTCTGGCCTAGGGTGGTGCGATTTGGTAGCAATGGTGGTTGGGCCACTGGTGTTGTGCGTGGGCAGCAACTGGAGCGGTGGATCACAGCCTTGTTCCAACGAACTTTGCCTTTGGTTGGTTCCTGTAGCTTCTTGGTGTCCAACGGAAATCATCAATTTAGGAAATTTCTAGTAATATCACTGGTTTAATCTTGTAGAGATTAATGTTTCTATGATTTTTGGTGGGTTGCTGGGTGCGGTTGTAGCTTGAGAAAATGTGTATTTCTGGGTGGGTTGCTGTGATTTTTGGCTGGTTTGAAGACGAGAAAGTGAAAATAATGAATAAAAAATAATATTTAAAAAAAGTAGAGAGCAGAATAGATAATCTATTAGAGTTTATGTTGAAAAAAGAGTTGGTCAAATAGAAAAGAGACAAATTTACATAATAAGACGTGATTCAAAAAAAAAAAAAAAACTCTAGCTGAAAATTCTCCCTACGTTCGGGTGGAGGAGAGAGAACTCTCCCTCCTCCCCTCCCTAATCCCCCCTTCCTCCTTCTCCCTCATCTTATTGTTGTTTTAGAGGTAATAACCGTTTTCTCTTGAGGCTTTTTCTTCATCTTTTGAGGATTTATTCACCTTTTTGGAAGCATTTTCCTAGCACCGCAATTTTTGTCGACTCCATCCACCATTAGTGGGCTAGATTCCACCTCCTCCCGCCGTTCATGGCCCAAGATATGGTTTTTGAAGTTTTTGGTTTTGGTTTTTTAAAACCAGATCTAGAAACTTTAGAGGGCTCCACCATGTTTCTGGGTTCTTTTGCATCCTTCTGCCGCTAGCCGCGTCCTCGCAAGTTGGTTGATCTGCTAGGTGCTATTTGTTGTTGTTGTTATTTATTTATTTATTTTTTATACTGTTGCCCTGACCTTTATGGTCGAAGATGAATAGTTTTAGTATGGAATGCTATCTCTCATGACCGAGTTAATAAAAATTAGTGTGAAATTGGGCTACCCATATTGTAGATCGAGTCTGCTCGAAACAGATCTATTCTTTCCTCAATGTTCTACATGGGTGTGTGGAATATGATGTTATAGTTATGTTTCTCTGTTCTATAACTGTGTAAGTTTATAGCTTTATGTTATGATTATAAGTGCTTTTTACTACTTCTAATAGCTTAAGCTCATGATTTAGAAGAGTATTTTGCTTATCTGTTATCAATGAAAGATGAAAAATTCACACTAAAAAAAAAAAAAAAAATTAGAAAAGAGACATTTTTGAGTAGCTAAATTGATTATTGTAAATATATATGTCAACTTTGTGTCAACTAAAAGTGATGTGACTTTTAAAATCACTATTGAATTTATGATAGATCATTATTGACTTTTAATCCGATAGTAATTTTAAAAATCACATCAATTTTGATTGACACAAGGTAGACTTATGAGCTGATTTGTATCATTATTCATTTTTTTTAAAAAAAACAATATGTATATATATATACTTTGTATTTACGTCCTCCAATTGCTTTCGTCCTCCAATTGCTTTCTCCTTATCCCTTTTCTACTTTCCCTTTGTCTCCCTTTCCCTTCCCTCCCCTCTCTTTGGCCGTGAAAGTTGTTCAGACTCAACCTCTATAGCCATGGAAGGAAAAGGGAATAAAGGATAGAAAAATTGGTTGGTATCAGTGACGGAACCACATTGAGACCAAGGGGGGCCATGACCCCCTTGATTTTTTTATTTTTTATTTTTTATTTTTTGGGTGAATAGAAGAAGAGGAAAGTGAAAATGAAAAGATAAAGAAAATAAGGAAACATGGAGAGAGATGTAGAAAATAGAAGAAAGAAGAAGAAAGAGGAGAGAAAAGAGAGAGAGTGAATCGTGGGTTAGAGAGAGAAAAGGTAAAGGTAAAGGTTGATTATAAAATATATTATTTGTTTATTATTAA
This sequence comes from Betula pendula, assembly GCA_900184695.1. Lineage (NCBI taxonomy): Eukaryota > Viridiplantae > Streptophyta > Magnoliopsida > Fagales > Betulaceae > Betula > Betula pendula. The sequence goes on along the minus strand of FXXK01001428.1, from coordinate 119,503 downwards.
GTATAATAATTTTATTGCCATTTAAGTTAATTTACTTAAATACTCTAATATTATTAAATTTATTTATAGATGATGATAAAAATTAACTACAATTATTGACTTTTTCAAAAGAAAAAATATACTAAGTTCAGAGGTCAATGTTAGTGATACATCATCGCCAACTTCTGATATCTCATTTTCTAAAAATCATTTTACAAAATTTTGAAAAGTTGATGTAAATAAAATTGTTATTAGTTCATTAGAGCATGATCCTGATTTGTATCCTCGAATAAAAATCCTCATTTACACTTCAACCCCTTTCAATAAAAATTCTTAGTTCCGTCCCTGGTTGGTATAAATGGAAAAACATTTTATTTGTAAAAAAATATGTATAGAAGTACTAATAGATATCTTTGGATTGGAAATAGATCGAACTTTGGAATTTTAACGTTAAAATTAAGATGACATTATATATCACGGTTTTATCTTATAACTATCCTATAATGCTAACATGTAAATTATAATCAATCTTTAGTTTTCTTAAAAAATATGAATGGTTCAATAATAGGTAGCATTACTCTAACATTAAAAAATTGAGATATGAAAATTTAAATAATCCAGAGCACAAATCTTATGGGACATATCTTATTTTAAATTTAATTTAAAAAGAAAAAGAAAAATCAACAGCAGAAACATAAAAAAATACTGTGGCCCATACGGCATCCACAAATATGACCAACTGTAGGCCACGCGCTTCGTCACGGTCCAATCACAATCTGAGCAATGCGCAATTCCTCCTTTGTTTCCTTTTTTGGTGGGATAGTGGTGGCCCCGGATTTAGGTGCCCGAGGTCCTACTCTAATAATACCAACTTCCCTCTCACGCGCGATCCCACGCTCCAATCACATTAATAAACTTTTTTCTTATTGGCTGAGGCGAAGCGCGTGGGACTGAAGATAGGCCCCCAATCAGTTTAATGTATTTAAATTAAGAAAGGAACCCCCACGCTTTTCGAGCAACAACAACAACTTTTTGCACTGAAAGGCGAAAGCTTTAAGACAAGCAAAGCCGCCCAAGTAGTAGCCGGACGCCAACTAACTTCGGACCTTGACATTTTCCCTTTATTAATTTAATGTTATTGTAGTTTTCTATGATAGTACATTAATTAAACAAAATAGATTTTCTCTTGGTGCTATATTAAATGATGATAAATAATAGAGGTGGGGTGCTCTTTTTTATTTCACCTTTTCTTTTCTTTTTTTTTCTTTTTTTTTTTAATAAAAAAAGTAAAATTTTTAGTAATTTTATTATTTCGATAGCTAGTAATTTGAACAGCAAATATGATAAAGCTCATATAAATCCACATGTCCCAACAAGTATCTAGTAGTCCGGCCACTAATTGGAGAAGGTGGACCTTATAAATGTTCCATCACTAATAATTCAGGTATCGAATTGCTAGAGATTCGAATATGTTTATTTGACCATGTGAACTAAAGACTAAATTTTGAAAAGATATAATTTTTTAAAAAAAATAAAAACATACTTTTTTTTTGAAAAAAAAAATATTACAAATAACTCAAAACATTAAACATTTATTACATCTAAACAGTCTGTCCACTTCTCACATATGCTAGAGGTTCGAGTAGTAAATGTGAGAAAACTCTTTATAAAACCTACTTGTTTAAACAAGTCTTTCGTAGCCACCCACTTGTTAAGGTAGGTAAATCCCATAAATACTCAAATCACATTTAGGCATCAAATTGCTAAAGATATAGATATGTTTGTTTGACCCTGTGAACTGAAGACCAAATATTGTTAATCCAAATGTTATGCCACAATTAAAACCCTTCACTTTTATGAGTAATTGACGGTGTCTAAAAATTTAAGCCCCATCATGTAACGGTTTTGAAAATATTATTTTTTTTGTTTTTAAAATAAAACAACATATTTTTTAAAAAATTATTAACAACTCAAAACGTAAAACCTTTCTCACATTTATATTATATCTAAACACCTTTTAAAGCATGTTCAACTATTTAATACACAAATTGAGTGACACTTCTATAAAATAATAATATTTCAAAATTTCTCTAACTCTAACATGTGTCTGATGTCCAGAGAAATGATTCATTTCCTCTTCATCTTTTTTTTTTAAAAAATTATTATTAAATTTATAGATATTCAATAATAAATTTTAAAAAGTAAAAAGATGAAAAAATAAAAATAAAATAAAAAAGTCCAACCTATTTGAGTGATGTATTTTTTTTCTCTTTTTGTGCAACGGTAGGTATGTGCATTGAATGTGATAAAAGTTATTTTTGTCCTTTCTCTTTTTGTAATTTTAGTAAGTCAGTATTTTGCAGGGGTGAAGTTCATCTTCCTTTCAACTTTTTTATTTATTTTTTTTATTTTTTCTAAGCAATAGAGAAGATAAGGGAAGGGAGAGGGACCATCTTCCTTTCAACTTGAACATAAAATATATGTGATCTCCTATAAAATTATTAAGATATATTTATTTAATAGCACATCTTTTAATAGAGTGGAATAGTCTACAGAAATGGGTGAGATTGGGCATGGAACGCGTACGTAATTGTGCCAATTTTCATTTAATAGTTGTTGATTCTTTGGTCACAGGGGAATGGGTGCTTTTGCTTTCATTAAATGTGAAATCCAAGGTTGACTTCTTTTCCTCTTCTTATTGGATGGACATAACAATTAAAGTTGAATTAGAACAAAAAAACAAAAAAAAACAAAAAAACAATTAAAGTTGAGTGATTTCCGTGTTAATTGATGACAAATTTTTCTTTAAGGATACAAATTTCCTTCGATCCGAGTAAGAAGATATATAAAAATAACAAAATTATAAAAAATTGAAAAAATATATTCAACCTTTTATGATATAAAAAAAAAAGTATATTTTTTTTAAAAAATCATATATACAGCGAATTTCAACCAAATTAAAACAAAGCAAAAAAATTGATTTTTGCTTTGTTTTTGTTTTCGTAACATTACTGTATATATGATTTTTTAAAAATTTTTTTGCTTTGTTTTTCTTGTATTTTTAAGTGGGTTGAATATATTTTTTCAATTTTTTTTATAATTTTGTCATTTTTTTTAAGGGATTAGAGCAAATTTCATTCAATCCTGATTGGAGGAAATTTGTGTCATTTCTTTAATTCTTATCTGCATGATGATTTGACATCTTATTATATTGTGTTCAACACAAAACATAATCAAACCTCACAATTTACCCAATTAATGTGCAGCCTATGTTAGAAAATAAATAACAGAATTAAGGAAAGTATGATAAAATTTTTATTTTGGCTAGAGCTACATTACTTAGCATGTGTTAACATATAAGCCATTCTAGAATAAGAGAAATACAATCTCTTAAAAAGCGCAAATAAATTTTATATATATTATATATATATATATTATATATATAATAATATATTTTTTAATGTAGAACAAAGTGAAAAACATAAATGAAAAGAAAGTTGAAATATTTTAAATTGGAGAAAAACTTAATTTTCATGAAATAATTTCAACACAATATTTACTACAATTTTATTTTAAAGTATAGATTCTTAAATTATGTGAATTTAGACGGTTTTTTGCATCGACGGCTTGAAAAATATTATTTATTAAAAATGTGACATATTTTCGAGACAACCAATTTTTATTTCAAAATGCTTATTTTATTAATTTTATTTTTGAAGAGATATTTTTTCTTCAATAAAATAAAAGACAGTTTTTATCTTAAAAATTAACCTTTTTAACGATCCCACATCAAGTCTCTCACAGTAGCTGTCTAGTAAATCCCTATCCCAAAAAGACTTTCTAAAAAATTTTCTTTCCTAATTTTCTTTTGCTGCATCTTCTTTTGTAATTTTTATTTTAATGGTTTTGTATATTTCTTTCTCATCAATATATATATAAACCACCGTTTAGGTGGAGATAAAAATATCTAATTTTCTATATATTTCTAATAAAACAAGTAATTGGAATGGTTGGGGAAAGCGATTGAAAGAGTTAAGTATCAAAGTATGGTTTTGGAGAGAAAACACGGTTAATGATTGATTATTCATCAATCACTATCTTGTTTTTTACTGCGACCTAGCAAATCAACCAATCATGTTAAAGATAGATTTAAAAAACGCTCACATAATCTCATAGGAAGATAGGTCCCTAACCTTAAGAAATGCTAAGCACTGACGTATTAAAACCAATCACTTTTACTCACCCAAAAAAAAAAAAATCAGTCCATCTTAAAAATCAATTAAGAGATTTTTTTTTTTTTTTGGCAATTAACGATAATCAGGCACCAAAAAAATAATAAAGTAAAATAAAGTTGCACTGGATTATTATTAATTAAGTGATCTTGACTATGCAAATCATGGATTTTTTTATGGGCTTACAATTTACGTAAGGGTGGTCCATGCATTACATTAGCTGAAAAGACACAGTACCAATGCAGATAATGTCATATATATGGTTTATATGTTATTAAAAATCGACCATGTGACTTTCATATTTATTAAAGTTCTTTCTTTGGTTTTAGAAAGTGATAAAATTAGTTATTAGTGCTTCCATTCATTAGCATATCTTCTAAAACAAAAAAGAAAGAAAGAAGGAAGGGTGGTGGTGGGGAAAATCCTCTTTGTAGGTAGTGGTGGGGTTCTTTAGCAACTGACCCCCACCCCTGCGGAGGTGGCTCGCGAGGAACCCTTACTGTACGAAGGTGGTCACAAGGATGGGAGAGTCCTTTGCGACTTGCACCCTCTCCCTCACTAGGTCGGTCTTGGGGAACCCCTTGGCCCCAACGACCACCTCCTCTCCCTGGTAGGGGTGGGAGGAGGTGGTTGCGAGGGTGGGGTTCCCGCGCAACCCACCTAGCACAAGAGAGAATGGGTTGTAAAGGGCTCCTTCACCTCGTGAGCCACCTCCGTAGGGGTGGAGGTCGGCCACTAGGATGGCTCTTAGAAGTCCAAAAGTTTTATATCTAAGCATCTCTTTTTTTTAATCTTTTTTTGTTTTGGAAGGGTTAAATCCAAAAATGTCTTTTATCAAAATACTTGCATTTTAAAAAGTGATAAAATTGTTCCTTGGACTTCGTAAGTTTATAAGATTAGTATTTCTGTTAATCTACCATCAAACTCGTTTGTTAAAAAGAAGAAAGAATGAAAGGTGGCGGTAGGAAAAATTCACTCAACGGGTGATGGTGGGGTTCTCCAGCAACCCACCATGTAGAAGTGGCTTGTGGGGAACCCCCCACCCTGTAGAGGTGGTAGCAAGAGTGAGGGGCGTCCTTTGTGACCCATCATCTCTTGCACTGGGTCGGTCACAAGGGACCCCCCACCCTCGTGACCACCTCCACGAGGCAAGAGGAAGAGGTGGTCGATCTATAGGGAGGAGTGTAATGCACTAATATCCTAAAATATTAATAAGGTTATGTTTGATACACGGAATGACTATTTTTTGGAATAACCTTTATTAAAAATATAAGTAGTATAATAGATTAGCCTTAGAATAGTCATTTCGATAGCCATGAGATAATGACTATTCCTTCAATTGAGGGAATAATTATTCATTTTAAATTAAAAAGAATAGTTATTCCTTCAATTGAAGGAATATACATTTCTTCATGCCTATCGGAATGACTATTTCAAGGCTAATATATTTCACTAATTCCATTATAAATAAAGGCTATTTTTTGGAATAGTCACTTTGCGTACCAAATGTGTCCAAAGGATATATTAAATTAAGCATTAGTTTTAATTAAAATATCCATTATTTTAAAAATTGTCAGAAGAATTATTATTTTTAGATAATTAAACGTTTGAACTTCACTCCTCGAATGTTTGATGGTATCGTGAAGCATTGTTCACGTTGCCCACGCGTCTGTACATGTGCAGGCAATGTGTCAAAAAGTACATCAAACATTCGAAGAAAACCATAGGATCGTTGAACAATAGTACATCGAATGTTTGATATTGTATACTAAACGTTGGATGAAGTCTAAAAAGCATTTTAAACCCTTGGACCACCTTAGCTCATTTTCATCATCGAATATTTGTGCATTAAAACACAGTGCTTGATCGCCAGGATTATGCCAACTCTCTTCAAATAAATTATAGACTTTTTAATGGCATAATGACGGAAATAGAGCATACCATTTATATGAAAAATCCATGCTTGTGAATGATATTTTATAACACTACGTTAGAAACTCACTTCATAATCCAGTTTCATACTTTTTTTGCTTACTAAATTAGTAGACTACTCAGTTACTTCTTTTATCTATAAAATACCTTGGTATTTTACAACTCATCAAGATTTCAAGACATTATGAGGTAATTCGTTGGGATGAAGACGCTAAGCGAATAACCCGTTCTCAGGTTTGATTAAACTATTTATTAGTCGTATATGTTTGATATCTTTATGTCTATTATTGATTATAGATTTGTTATCAAGAGATTTACTGCTAATAAACTCAAATCAACCATTCCTATTTTCGCTATTTACTCCGATATTTAGTGATGAGTAGTGGATTCATTCGGCCACTAATTAGTTGATTTGGATACCTTACAGGTAGTACTCTAGGTTAGTAAAATTAATTGATTTAACTCTGGAAATATTATAGTGATTCCAAGCCGATGTCTTACAGATTCTCTTCCCGAGAGAATACAAATATCCCTAAGTCTTACTTTGAGTGGTTTAAGGTTGGGATATGAACTACGAAATTAATTACAAGTTAATTAATTTTCTGGGTTGTTACAAATGCCTCGAGAATTTAATTAATTTCACATTGCACTTTCTAGTCCGATTCCATAAGGAATAAGACTCGGGGATCTCTATTTCTCAAAAAGGAAATACTGCAGTGGAAACACATGATATTTCTACCAACATTAATAATTACAACTAAAACATTTACTAAGAATCATTACATTAATTGAATTCATTACAATATACAAATCGTCTCTATAAAATAGTTATATACTGAATCTTTAATACACAAATATTTCTCAAAATACTAAGTTTATAGTTCACCTGGCTATTTACCATAAGTGATCTTTGAGATTTTGCAATGTGCCATCAAGCATAACCAGATCAATATCATTACTCCAAATTGTTGCATCCGCCTCAAGATCCTTGTAACTCAAAGGCCTAGCTGGCTTTACTATAAAATATAAATGTTTTACAACATAGATGTCTTATAGGTGAAAAAAGTAAGTGGTAAGTCCACACTTAGTAAGCAAGTAAGTTGGTGATAGTGTGTGAATGTGAATAGTTCATATGGAAATAAAAGTAATAAATATTGAAATTATTTATCTTAAAACATTTACTATGATAATTATTTTCGTAAGCATATTCATTTCATACATATTAGCTTTATGTAAACATTTATCTTTGCTCCTTACTTTATTTGTTGCTACTTGTCTCATTTACAAAGTAAGGTCAGTCCTTGATTTTTTTGCAACTACTTGTACCATCTACAAATCAAGGCCAAATTAACATATAACTATCTCTAACTCTACTTAACTCTAGAGTTAGGTTGTGCTTGTTCCGCACATCACCTTTTGACAAGGACTGGTTCGCTTAATTACTCTCTACGGAACCTATCATCATAGTCCCCTTTATTTAGGGCTAATGGCCGGTGTGACCACACCCCATCCCAAGGTGTGTTGCACTGCTTCCGATGTTTATTAATGCATACACACGCACACTCAATATCGGTGGCCTCATTTATTATCTCATAACCTTTATACATAATCACATAAGCATTTAATTCATACCACATCATTAACATAAATAAGCAGTCTTTGAATCATGTTATACATCATTTGAGACAATATTTATAAAAAGGTAATCAAAGCCACACATTTCATGCATAAAATATTCTTAATTTATTTTAAGAGATGCTCAAAAGATAACCCAGCTTTTCCTTTGAAAACATTATACATAAATTGCGTCCGTTCATTATTTATAGAATACTAGTACAAGATAGCCCACTTTCCTCGATCGTTTAATTCTTCTTAGAAATCGTCTTTGGATCCTCCATCATCGTAATCTGTAAAAGGGTCTAATACAAGTCTATGATTTAGACGAAAATATCCTTAATTCTATACTAGAGGCAAAATGGGCATTATGTTTGACCATCGAACATTCAATATTATGTTGATTGTTTGAGACTCGGGTCGAATGTTCGGTCTTGATATCAAACGTTTCGCCAAAAGGGGTTAAACGTTTGGTTCTAGGCAGAAACTCATTCTGAACCAAAAGTCCCTTCTAGATCTCATTCCAACCGACCTAAGGTCCTAAATGACAATAATACTGTCATGCAAAACATGACACGTCTAACATCATTAAGCTACTAATTCATCATTAATCTTGTATTAAAACCAAAACCTAGCTAGGGATTCAAAACTACAAACTATGCTATGAAAATGAATTAAACAGCATATGACCAATAATATAACAATATAATAACACTAATAAAACACAAGCTAGGTTAGGAAAGTAACCTCATTTAAAGAACAAAGGACAAAAGAGCTCTTTCTCTGTCTCCAAATCACTCTCTCACTCTCACTCTAGGAACACACTAATGGAAGGGGTGGAAGTGGAGTGAAGGGGCGAGGGCGTAGGGTATTTATAGGTTAGAATTGTAGAGGATACGGCTGATGTATTATTTTTTAGTACTGTCAGGCATTGAATGTTCAGAGTGTGCTATCGAACGTTCAACTCACTATATTGAACGTTTGGCTATGATAGCAGGTCAGAAATTCTACCTTTTAATAACCCTAACATTCTTAAGTTATAATTGAGGCACTCTTAACCCTAATTAAAGTTCAGGTTATTACATGGGGGGTCCCCCACAATCCACCCTAGCACAATATAGGGTGGGTTACTAGGGATCCCCACCTCGCAAGGGTGGTCGTAGGGGTCGGGGGTCCCTTCATCCTCGTAACCACCTTTGTTGGATAGGAATAGTCCCACTTGTGTGGGTGGTCGATGACTTAAAATTTTAGCTCTCCACCAACCTTATTGTCCTCTCCCTCAGCTTCTTCAACCTTAACAACAACAACAATCTCAACTTTCTCACAAGGCCAAACTTGTGTTTTTATGGCATTAGTTATATCGAAGAGCTCCTTGACTTTACCTTTACTTATTCTTACATCCCCTCCGCAAGAAGGTTGCAGGGGACAACCCCACCTCCACAGGGTGTTCACGAGAGATTCTCCACCCCTACAACCACCTTCGCAAGGTAGGGATTCCCATGACCCACCCTCTCTCGCACTAGGGTGGGTCTTGGGGGACCCATCGACCCAAGTAACCACATTCTCTCCATGTCTCCCTGATGGAGGTGATTGCAACGATCAAACGTTGGCTATCTTGTGATGTAAGTGAGTTTTTTCTTCCGCTGTTAGCCTTCTGGTTAGGAGATCCTAGAATCAGTTCAAGACACTCCGATTAATTAGCAGGTAATTAATCCCGATGCGCTACAAGGGGTGGAGGGTCTCTCGAACTCGGTGGGTTGCGATGGACCCCCCACCCTTGAGGCCATCTCTACTAGGGAGAGGGGAAGAAGGTGGTCACTAGGGTCGAGGGGTCCCCCAAGACTCACCCTAGTGTAGGAGAGTGATGGTTGTGGGGATCTCCACTTGGCGAAAGTGGTTGCAAGGGTGGAAGGTCTCTCGCAACCACCTCGTGGAGGTGGGTTGTCCCCTGCAACCTTTTGTGGAGGGGATGTAAGCGTAGACAATGGTGAAGTCAAGGAGCTCTTCAATGCAGCTGATGNTATCCTTAATTCTATACTAGAGGCAAAATGGGCATTATGTCTGACCATCAAACATTCAGTTATTATGTTGATTGTTTGAGACTCGGGTCGAATGTTCGGTCTTGATATCGAACGTTTCGCCAAAAGGGGTTAAACGTTTGGTTCTAGGTAGAAACTCATTCTGAACCAAAAGTCCCTTCTAGATCTCATTCCAACCGACCTAAGGTCCTAAATCACAATAATACTGTCATGCAGAACATGGCACGTCCAACATCATTAAGCTACTAGTTCATCGTTAATCTTGTATTAAAATCAAAACCTAGCTAGGGATTCAAAACTACAAACTATGCTATGAAAATGAACTAAACAGCATATGACCAATAATATAACAATATAATAACACTAATAAAACACAAGCTAGGTTAGGAAAGTAACCTCATTTAAAGAACAAAGGACAAAATAGCTATTTCTCTGTCTCCAAATCACTCTCTCACTCTCACTCTAAGAACACACTAATGGAAGGGGTGGAAGTGGAGTGAAGGGGCGAGGGCATGGGGTATTTATAGGTTAGAATTGTAGAGGATACAGCTGATGTATTATTTTTTAGTACTGTCAGGCATTGAATGTTCAGGGTGTGCTATCGAACGTTCAACTCACTATATCAAATGTTTGGCTATGATAGAAGGTCAGAAATTCTACCTTTTAATAACCCTAACATTCTTAAGTTATAATTGAGGCACTCTTAACCCTAATTAAAGTTCGGGTTATTACATGGGTGGTCCCCCGCAATCCACCCTAGCACATAGGGTGGGTCACTAGGGATCCCCACCTTGCAAGGGTGGTCGTAGGGGTAGGGGGTCCCTTCATCCTCGTAACCGCCTCTGTTGGACAGGAACAGTCCCACTTGTGTGGGTGGTCGATGACTTAAACTTTTAGCTCTCCACCAACCTTATTGTCCTCTCCCTCAGCTTCTTCAACCTCAACAACAACAACAATCTCAACTTTCTCACAAGGGTTTTTATGGCATTAGTTATATCGAAGAGCTCCTTGACTTTACCTTTACCTATTCTTACATCCCCTCTGCAAGAAGGTTGCAGGGGACAACCCCACCTCCACAGGGTGTTCACGAGAGATCCTTCACCCCTACAACCACCTTCGCAAGGTAGGGATTCCCGTGACCCACCCTTTCTCGCACTAAGGTGGGTCTTGGGGGACCCATCAACCCAAGTAACCACATTCTCTCCATGTCTCCCTGATGGAGGTGGTTGCAACGATCAAACGTTGGCTATCTTGTGATGTAAGTGACTTTTTTCTTCCGCTATTAGCCCTCTGGTTAGGAGATCCTAGAATCAGTTCAAGACGCTCTGATTAATTAGCAGGTAATTAATCCCGATGCGCTACAAGGGGTGGAGGGTCTCTCGCACTCGGTGGGTTGTGATGGACCCCCCACCCTCGAGGCCATCTCTTCTAGGGAGAGGGCAAGAAGGTGAACACTAGGGTCGAGGGGTCCCCCAAGACTCACCCTAGTGCAGGAGAGTGATGGTCGTGGGGATCCACACCTGGCGAAAGTGGTTGCAAGGGTGGAAGGTCTCTCGCAACCACCTCGTGGAGGTGGGTTGTCCCCTGCAACCTTTTGTGGAGGGGATGTAAGCGTAGACAAGGGTGAAGTCAAGGAGCTCTTCAATGCAGCTGATGCCATAAAAAATCATGAAGGGACCCTCCACCCTTGCGACCAGCTTTGTAGGGTGGAGGTCCCCCACGACCCACCTTCCTTTGTGATAGGGTCGATTGCAAGAAACCCCCAACCCTAGAGACCACCTCCTCCTCTTGCCTTGTGGAGATGGTTGCTAGGATAGGGGGTCCCCTCTAACCCATCCAACGTTAGAGAGGATGGCTCACGGAAGATGCCCCCACTCTCGTAACCATCTTTGCAAGGTAGGGGTTCCCTGTGAGCCACCTTTGCGGGGTAGTTTTTGTTGGAAAGTGTGTCATAAACTCTAATTACATTGAATATAATTTTGGTATGAGTAATGAGATTATCACACATACTAAGTCATAAGTTCTTATAACTTATAAACTTATATAAAGTCCAACAACCAATTTTATCACTTTTTAAAACATAAAGAATATTTTAATAAAAGACCATTTTTAGATTTAACCCTTAAAGGAAAAAAAGAAAAGAAAAAAAGAAAGAGTAACGAGATACTTAGATATGAATCTTTCTGACTTGTAACAGCCATCCCAGCGGCAAGGCACAGTGCCTTTGATAATCTGCCTATGTTGTGCTTTTCAGAAGAAATCAATAAACTAATCTTTGAACCCCACTGTCTCTTACCAGAATGATTAGGGTGGAAGGAAGGATAGAAATAGAGAATTTTTTACTCGTGGAGCCCATTATGGTGTATGCTGCATGCACCTCCACGCGGTCTTATTTCTTCCTTCTTCTGCAGGTTATCAAATTAAGAGTATATTATATTCTTTTCCAATAAAACTATATTACTATATTGTTTCCTTGTGACGTGAATGAGAGGATTTGGTCAAAATATGATGAGAAGAAGGGTTGCCTCATCCATGAAGAAAACAGGAAGGCTTATTTAATTTGTATTAGTTTTTCCCGCTAGTTTTTTTATTAAACAAATATTTTGATGTGAAAGTTTTTGAGTGTTTTGTAAATTGTGGATTGGTTTTGTTAATGTTTTATTTTAAAAACGAAAAACCAAATACAAAAGAAAAGAATGATATTGAAAAATGATAAAATTTTCATTAATTAGAAAGAAAAAACTTGAAAAGAACAAAGAAAAAAAAGGAGATAGGTAGTGAAGAATCTGCAGGGCAAAAGTACTTGTTAGTTGTTTGACAAAAAAACATTTTTAGAGCATATTTCCACATATAGACAACCGAGAGAATCCTCTTTTGAACTTGAAAAAACGGGTCAAACCAATATTCTCAAACAAAAATAGCCCCCTCCCCCCAATAAATAAAGAAGACTTTTGAAGAAAAAAAGTCATTGGTGATTTTTATTATTACTTTCCTAAATAGCCATTGGTTAAATGATTAAAGAAAAGAACCCATTAAAATAACTAATTCTCCTCATAACAATTAGTCTACACTTTGTAATTCTTGTTGGAAGTGATTCTTATCAAAAGAAGGAGAGGCCCCCAAATTTTCACATCAAGTTGTACAACCATTTCATTTTCAAGATAAACGTGTTAATAATAATAATAATACTAAAAAGATAAACGTGTTAATAAAAAATAATCTTGGAAATTAATTACTTAATAGTCACCTCAAACTTTAAAAATATTTTTTTTGGCAATGCTTCAAGTGTAGACCATCTCTTCATTTTGATTTGCTGCTCGATTTGACTTTCCCAAACTATGAGTCCTTCATTGCAATTATAGATAACCAAACTTTTCCCTTAAAAATTAAAAATAAAATTTTGATAGGCAGAGAATTTTTCTATCATCACTATCAATTAGGGAAAAGTCACAAAATTATTGTGATTATTAAAAAAGAAAAAAAGAAAAAAAGTAGCTTCAAGAGGTTGAGAAAGCTCCCTATGATCCCTGTTAATTAGGGCATCGTAATAGGACAAAAGGAAAAAGTAGACCTTTTTCTTCTTATCATCCTAATTTGGATAAAGAAGAAATATTGGCTTGAGCCTAAATTGGTTTTAAGGATTCAAGAATTTATGAAAATATGCTCTAAGTAATCATTTTTAGTGAATCAGAACAAGTAAGGCTTTGAATTGGTGTATCTTAGGTCATTGTCAGTCGATGAAAAAGAAGAACAAGTCATTGTCACTATTTTGGAAGGATTCGTGTTTCCAGATAGAAAAATGATAGCTCCAAAATATCCAACCAATGGTCAACAACAAAATAGCATTAATTGCAATTTTTTTTTTTTTTTCCCTTCCACTTCAATTCTTCTTTGTACCACATACACCTAAAATTTGATGGAAGAGGATTCTTAAAATTAGACGGCAATAGCAAGAGTTGTAGGGCTCATTTATCTCGAACATAAATAGCTGTTTTATCTACTCTAAAAAGGTAAGTTTCATAGCATTCCTTTTTTAAGTTGTTCGAATTTTAGTAAAATTAAAACCCAAACAATTTTCTTTGTGCCATACACACCTAAAACTTGACAAATGAGGATTCTTAAAATTAGGCTGCACTAGAGAGAGTTGTAAAGGTCATTTACCTCGTACAAGAGTACAATTCTATCTGTTGTAGGTTTTGCAGCCTCCCTTATATATATAAGTTGTTCAAAATTTCAGTAAAATTCAAACAAAAATAATCTTGTAATTGATAAGGGGATCCAAACCTAACCCTAAAAGATGTTCAAAAATGTAGCACTCGCAACTTTCATGACATAAAATGCAAAGATGTATTAGATTCTCCCTTCTTAAAATTCATAGCATTTACAATTTGGGTTCTCTAAATTTTTTCTCATATTTAATAATAACTTTTTAGGGGTTATAAGAATCTTTAATTCTTTTAATTACCTTAAGAAACAAAAAAAAAAAAAAATCAATAGCAATATCTCACAAATTGGCTAATAGAATTTTTTTTTTTTTTAAATTCAGTCTCTAAAAATGTTACTTGTTCCTTAATACATAAAAAACACGTGTCTTTTTAATTGTATGTATTTTTTGACATGCTTTTTAATAGCATTTAAAAAAAAAAAAAAGACGTATGCTTTTCACCTCTACAAACCAAAAGATACGTAACAAAAGAATTCCTGTCATCCAATTTGTACGAAATTCATATCCAACAAAAATGTATTCTTTTGCCGTAAAAGACGTACCCTTTTCAATGGGAATTAAGATTGAAGGGATGTTTTCACTTTTGAAGAGAATTAATGAGAAACCAAAGATAGAGGGCGGAGTGGATAGCAAAAATTGGTATGAGCCGTTGGACCTGAAGAGAAGTTTAACCCTTCCCAGTTGAAACAATTTTGTCGTCTATTGTCAAAGAGGCATTTTATCAGACACGACAAAATCAAATTTGCTTGAAATAGCAAAAGATGAGTTGCAACGAATGATTTTCCCAAGTTGCTGATTTAATATTCCATTTCTGTGCAATTCGCCCACAACAGTTTCCAACTCATGCCATCACACTTGGATTTTGAGACTCTAAGCAGAGAGAGAGAAAGAGAGAGAGCCGGTTGGTTGTGTTTCCCACCAGTTTAACTTTTCCTGGGGCCGTGAAATCCTTCAGCGTCTAAACTCAAGTGGGTCATTATTTTCTATGAGGTCCTACTCTCCCACTTGCTGGTCTTTGCTGTCTCTGCCTGTGTTACCTGCCTCCTTTTCAAACTTCCCCAAGAGACGCTTCTCTGTTTTCTATGTACTCTTCGTCTCATAATCAAGTAAGATCCAGTTTTCTCAATCTGGGTATTCGTTTAATCCTATTATTCTGCTTCTTGAAGGTCGTAATAGATCAAAGTGCTGATATTGGTGTAGTTTGCGTTCTTTTTTTGGTACTTGTTTCTCTATTGCCCTTCAAGAGTTGGTCTTTGCCGTTCTGTGAGAAGGAGGGTGTTAGCTTTCAATTCAAGCATCTGGGTCGTCTTGGTATTGTGCAAGCTTTACTGGGTATTGCTTGTGATGGTTGCTGGGGCTTTTGGATTTGAGAGATTGGTTCAGGGTCCCTTGTGGGGTGTAAGGGATTTTGGACAAGAGGGCCTTTTTTGATTGGTTTGAACTTTACTTTTGTGGTGGAATAGCGGTTGTGATTTCATGCTTGCTCCAAGACAATGGAGAGGTTTATGGCCAGATTTTTGCTACTTTAGCATTCAAAACTTTCGCTTTGTGAAATAATATGAAGAACTTCCTCAAGAAGCTTCATATCATGTCTAATCAATCAGAAGATGCACAAGGGTCTACTTCATCAAAGGGGAATAAGTCCAATGATGGGTCGTCTCCTGATAGGCTTTTTCTCTCTCGGTCCCATCATAATTCTGAGCATAAACCCCTCTCGGGGCTTTCTGGGCTTTCGGGTTGGTTGAATTCAGTTGCTAATAAACGCAGCCCCAGTCCACCATCTTCTTCGAATGTGCCAAGGGGGGAGAAAATGGAACCGTCTGATTCGGCTAGTAATAGTGGTTTAGATGTTGTGGATGCGGCTAGGCGTGATTCAGGTTCTAGTAATTCGAGGGATCCTGATATAGAGGAAGAGTATCAGATACAACTGGCTTTGGAGTTGAGTGCCAAGGAGGATCCTGAGGCAGTTCAGATAGAGGCTGTAAAGCAGATCAGTTTGGGCTCTTGTGCTCTTGATAATACTCCAGCTGAAGTTGTTGCCTATCGATACTGGGTAAGTTTGTCCCTTTTTCTGCTTACTGATTTCAGTTTGGCTGATTTGTTGTTAGTCATAATTCTTATGATCACAACGCATTGTAAGAATTTGTAGGGGCACCTATGCTTATCATCCAACCATGAATAATATAATTTTGTTAATTTCTTTGTGGTATAGTCAACTTCTTGTAGTATATGTATGGATAAAACAAGTTTAATTCTGTTTCTAATAATAAAGGGATGATATTTCATTTAATAATAATTTTAAGCATGAGACTTGAGGAACTGTGAAAGAAAATAGAAAAAGAATTCTAGGAAGGTGTCATTAGCACCCTCATAGCTCCTGTGATCCTTGTCCTTTAATTCTATTACCTGTGATTAAAGTCAGGAACATCAACCAAATTGATTGTTAGTCAGCATTCTGATAGTGCAAGCAATGTTGTTGAGAGTTGACATCAAAGCTGCTCTGCAGTAACAGAATTTTAGCTTAGGCAGAACGGGCAGAACTGTATATCTGTATACCAATATCAAGTAGATTGGCTTCTACTACTTGTTTAGCTGTATATTTAGGATGTTGTTGTGCTTCTTGGTGAACTTTTTCAGCATTTAAGGCATAATAACTGTAACAACAGTCTTTTCTACATTTTATATTTAAATAGTATACATACATATATGTATGTACATTTATATATTCTTTTTTGGATCACATGCTTTTTAGTTTCATTTTTTCATTCCAAGGTTTCTCTTATTCTAATTGCTATTGAAGAAGACAAGTTGCTGAAATCTGGAAATCTATGTTCCACCACTATTTCTTTATATTGATATTCCATTGTCAATGGAGAACAACTGGCAAGTAGCCTTGCTTCTCACATCTTGCTTTGTTTCACAATTGAAAAGTAGCATCACAAGGTTAATTTGACTTATTTGTGACTTTGTGTATCTTCTTTCTGAAAGGATACTTACAAAAAAGGCAATTGTTCCCTTACTTACTGGGTCATATTTCAGCATCATGGGGTAAAGTGAAGCATACAATATTATTTTGTATTAATGCTTTAAAATCATTTCCTAGATTTGCTGAGTGCTTGGTATATCTATTTATAGACTAATTGGCGACTGATACAAGATTACTTCTGTTTAACTTTGTTTCTAATATTTGTCATATGTTTATTCCTTTCTAACCTATCTCATATCCTAGATTTATCCATGCTTCACAGAATTACAATTCTCTTAGCTATGATGACAAGATCTTGGATGGTTTCTATGACCTGTATGGAGTTATGACTGAGTCAACCTCAGAGAGAATGCCTTCCCTTGTTGATTTGCAAGGAACACCAGTGTCAGAAGGAATCACCTGGGAAGCGGTTTTAGTCAATAGGGCCGCTGACGCTAATTTGTTGAAAATTGAACAGAGGGCTCTAGAGCTGGCTGTCGAATCAAGGTCCAATTCTCTAGTTTTTGTAGGTAGTAATTTGGTGCGAAAGCTTGCTATTTTAGTTGCTGACTCTATGGGTGGACCAGTTGGGGATCCTGACAACATGTCGATAGCATGGAAAAGTCTCAGTTACAGTTTGAAAGCAACACTTGGTAGCATGGTTTTGCCGCTTGGTTCTCTGACAATTGGATTGGCTCGTCACCGTGCATTACTGTTCAAGGTATCTGCTCGACTTTTATTCCTTTATGGTTTAAAACCCAATTTGCTGTGGTACTGCCACTTTTGATGTTATATGGGAGCCTTTGACTACCACGTTTGAAATTCCTATTGGTGTTTTTGCCAAAATTGTCTATGCAAGATTCTCAGTCATGGTTTCCTTCTACTGCACTCACTGGTAATATAATCATATCAAGTTCGTGGTTGCTTTTGATCTAATTTGTATGGGGCACTTGGTTATGATTGAGTAAAATGGTGTTTTCATTGTTTTAGATGGATGTATCTCAGATTGGAAATGCCAGAGTAGGTAGTTTGAGAAAAATTTAAAGAAGTGCGAGGTATATGCAATTGCATGATCTCATTCTTCATTTTACACCTGCTAATTTATTCCCATACTTCTTTTGTTCAGTTCAGAATGCTGAGTCTCTGATGCTTTTTCTTATGGAGGCCCTGTTATAGGATCTGATGGATATGTTTGTCAAACCACTTTTGTAGTTTTTGAAATTTTATCTAGTCCCAGTTGTTCCTACTACTCACCAGAAATGTAGTTGTTAGGCACTCTATATTCTCCGCCAACCCCCCCCACCCCCAAAACAAAAAAAAAAAAGAAAGAACCGAAAAATTGAATGCAGAGAATGCTTTGTGGACCTCTAGGGTGCCTCTTAACTCAACCATTAACCATCCTCCAAAAGTAGGAACAGGACAGGGCTCATGTCTTTAACTCTAAATATTCAGAATGCTTGAGTGTGTCAATTGTGAGTGTATTTGCTGTGTGCAATCTCTGGTTGAAACCATTTTATATGATTAACTGTAACAAGTCTATGCTTGCCTAGTTTCTATATTGATGAGCCTCTATAATACTCTCAATAAGATTTGTTTAGGTAGTCACCAGAAAAGCATCATGGTTCAGAGTATATCAGTACCTCTTTTAGAGATACATTCATAAATGATTCATGTTAGAGATGGCTTTGAGGCTACTGGTGATCACAAGTGATTTTACATCCTCTCACCATTGTTCACCACTTTTGCTGGGCCAATCTTTCGGAGGTTACCTCACTGAATAATTCTGACTCATCTGTGGCACACCAAAATTTGTTTTCCCTATTTTAATCTTCTTTTAAAATGATAAGATCTGTAGAAAGATCTTAGTCTGAGCCCTTGCTATGTCTATAGATGACATTATGGTACATACCGTGCTGATACCAGCATGAGATTCATAAAAGCTACCATAAGGATCCTTTTTCTGGATGAGAATATTAGTTTTATCTCTCAGCCCTCCTACACGGCTTTTCACTTTTACACAATATATAGGGACAGAAAAACTGTTCTTGGGTAATTATCTTTCTCACTTCTAGTGAAATTTAAAGCATCTCTTTCAGAAGGTCAAGGTGAATAGTTTGATGGAACATTTTAGGCTAACATTCATCTCTGATATGTTAGAATTTGACTGGTCTAATATCTAGTAGCATACTATGATGTTGAAGGGTAGTTAGCGCCTCCACATTAACTTTTCTTGACAACTGCATTGTGATAAGTACCCAGGTTATCAAGATGTTCAGTAGGTATATTTTTAGAAGCTGCTCTGTCACCTGTGAGTCAGCCGTCTTCAACCATTAGATTTTTTATGTTTCCAGTTTTCTTTTGACAGCTTTACAATATTGCAGTACAAATCAACAGCTTTGTCATTCTTCTTTTTAGGTTATTTGATTATCTTGTGTTATATGGCTCTGTCTTTAACTAACTCTTGTTTTATCAGTTTTCCTTGAAGTGAGGAATCCTGGTCTTCCACTAGTAGTTCTTTTCTACATACTTTTGTGTGCTTTGTGTAGGTTTTGGCTGATAGTGTGGGTTTCCCATGCCGATTGGTTAAAGGACAGCAGTACACGGGTTCTGATGCTGTGGCAATGAACTTTGTAAAGATTGATGATGGAAGGTAATTATAAGTTTATGTTTCACAATGCAGTCAAGTCAGCTGGATGATTCAGGGTTTAGTTATCTATTTGCTGTTTTCTGAAACATGATTTTGCTATGCATATATGATGTGCTTTATATCTTCTTTCTCGCTTGTAGTTAATTGTTTCTGCATGTGATTCTCTTGCATCATTGTTCTAGAATCTAATTCAGTGCTTATATTTGGCGTCTTAGGATTGCATTTACATACATTGCATTTTTTTTTTTGTTTTTCATTATTGTCAAATGTTGTTGAAATTGATGTCAGAGCAGAAAATTGCCTCATTTATCTTGGCAAATGTTTTTTGTTTTTTAAATTTGCGGTTGCAAAGCCTTATCTGTTTTTAAGATGCAGATAATGTGATTTTCAGGGAGTATATCGTTGACCTAATGGCAGATCCCGGTACACTTATTCCATCTGATGCAGCTGGGTCGCATATAGAATATGACGAATCGATCAATTCTGCAAGTCCTTTGTCTAGAGACATTGACTCCTCTCATATGGCCTCTTCAAGCAGTGGGGTTGGAAGTTCATTTGAAGAACATTCAGACTTCGGGACATTGGACAAGAGGCCTCGATTCAGCAATTTAGCTGCTTTAGGAAAAGAATGTGATGACAGAAGTGATTTCACTTCTGCAAATATAACCAGGCCAACTAAAAGTGATGAAGAGCACAACTCATCCTTAGATGATTTTAGAACTCCCTCCAATGTAGAGAAGGTGCCTGTGCGGGAGCTTCCTGGCAGGCCTAATTATCCTTACATGCATACAAGATCTCCTTCTTGGACTGAAGGTATTAGCTCACCTGCTGTACGTAAAATGAAAGTGAAAGATGTTTCACAATACATGATTGATGCTGCCAAGGAGAATCCACAATTAGCTCAAAAACTTCATGATGTACTACTCGAGAGTGGTGTTGTCGCTCCAGCAAACTTGTTTTCTGAAATTTATTCTGAGCAGTTTGATGTGTCAGCACTTGAGGCCAGGTCCTCAACTGAAGATAAGGATGAAAATAAGCATGGGATTGGAATCCAAGAAATCAAAGGTCAAGATGATGCTGATCCTCCTCGAATTTTGCCTCCTTTGCCTCCCCACAGAGTGCACTCTAAAGCAAGAATTTCTTCTGGTCAACTGGAGCATCTTAAATCTGTGGAAGGCTTAGGGATTAACCTTCCACTTGATACAGCGGAAGTAACTAGACAGCCTATCTCATCACAGCTTGAAGCAACTCCTGTGAAATATACAAAAAACGTACCTGTTGCTGCTGCAGCAGCAGCTGCAGCAGCTGTTGTTGCATCTTCAATGGTAGTTGCTGTAGCAAAGTCAAGTAGCGATTCCAATTTTGAACTTCCTGTAGCAGCTGCTGCCACTGCTACTGCTGCAGCTGTGGTTGCAACAACTGCAGCCGTCAGTAAGCAGTATGAGCAGAGCGTAAAAAGTGATGGAGATGCAGATGGTGCTGGTTATGAGCCACGGGGTAGTGGTGACCGACAGCATGATGCTTCTGGAGCCATTTTAGAAGGAGAGAGAATATCAGATAGATCGGCAGGTAATGATTGCACAAAATCTGATGTCACACTTGATGAAGTTGCAGAACTTGAGATTCAATGGGAGGAGATCACCTTGGGTGAACGTATCGGACTTGGTATATACCAGTGCATTGTGCCATCTAGTTCATGTACTTGTCATATAAAGAAGAATACTTGAGATGGCTTTCACTTGTGTATAATTTTATCTTTTTGGTTTGTCCTTTGTTCTACAGGATCATATGGGGAGGTATATCGTGGAGACTGGCATGGAACTGTAAGTTTTCTCATGCTGACCCTGAATGACTGGTGTATCCGTTGTTTTTGTGGTGTCTACTATGGGTGTAATCCATTCCTTTTGACTTGGTTTCGGAGATGTTAAGTATCTTGTGCTGCAATTGTCTCTGTATGGCTAGAAACCCTCTGTATGGCTTATAGGCACCTTTCAAAACGTGGGAATGGATGACAACATGAAAAATGTGAGACAAAGAGCTGCAAAATATCTTAGATGTGATCAGAGAAAAGAGTTTGCAGACAATGGGAATGATGTAGGATGGCCCTTTGATTTAGTGTTTAGGGTTTACTATGATCAATATAGGTCGGCTGAAGGCTCCACCTACTAAACTGGACAATAAGGGAAACCTCAAGAGTATATGATAAATTGCGCCAGACAGATATATTGCATTAATTAAGCATATAAAGAACCTCGATGTGGGGATTATATCTAATTGATATAAGTGCATCAGAAGGTCTTTCTTCCAAAGTTTTACAAACATGTATTATAGACTTTTTTTTTTCCTGTAATGGTAAAAAAAATATGAAAATAGAAATAGGTACTCTTTAAATTTTAGGAGATTCCCTTTCCTTTTTTTAAATTGGTCCCGAAGGAAGTTGGTTTTACTTCAGGTATAAAGAGTTATATGGCTTAAAATCCATGAGTATCATTTTTTGCATAGTTAGTAAAATGACTGTAAAGGACTCCTAATGATTCGAAATATATCAGTAGGTACTTTCAAAACAATGTTGATCATTGTTTTCTTCAGATGTTAGGCAAAGCCTACAACCAAATGCATGGTTTTGCAAGTCCGCACATTATGTTGGTTGGTTTTACACTTGGAGCTGAAAACTTCTACAGGATGTTGTATGAGGCCCAAAACAGGTCAGGGCTTAACATTTTCTGATGCAATTATGGACCTTGTTGAGGCATTAAGCTCTATTTTGGTTGTAATGACAGCAATATGAGCATACTTTAAATGGTCCCCTTGAACATCGACCCTGCACTAGGAGAGTTCAACTTAAACTGGGAAGAGAGTATTATGTCTGCTTTAATTAGCATATGATGTTTGAGTATTAATGCATCAATCTGATGACGACACTTTACTTATTTTATCTCCTTTTATTGTGTTTGTTTATCTGAATTAAGTCTTTGGAAGGTTTACCCCTGATTGAATAATTTGAGATGTTCTTATCAAAAAAATAATTTGAGATGTTCTTAGACCTTATTTACGTGATTGATGCCCAAAGCATCATCACCATTTTCCTATTCCTGAAATGCTTAATGTAACAATAATATCTTCTTTGTTTTGGGATGTTTCTCTACTTGTATAGTTTGGAGTTAGATAATCAATTGTCTAGCAATGTCTCTCTGCTTGTTTGTTTTGAGATTTGTTGCTTGTTTTGTGTCAAATTCCTGTTTTTGGAAAGTTTATATTTTGATCTTATTGTCACTCTCGTTTTTATAGGAAGTGGCTGTGAAGAGGTTTTTAAACCAAGATATTTCTGGTGAATCACTTGAGGAATTCAAAAGTGAGGTACAATTTGCTTGCCCCTTCCTTTCCCTCTTTGCTTACTTTCTGTTAAATGCATCACCAATTGTCCTAAAAACTTAAGTTAGTAAGAAATGAAGAATTTAATATTTCTCAACACTACCCCTTACATTTGGTTCTAACGATTCCTTTTATATGGTGGTCCAACATATGGAATATTAAACCATGTGGAAGTTCTGTCGGACTCATACATAAGATCTGATTTTCTAATATCATTATAAATTATAAATTGTCTCAAAAACTTAAGCTAATAGAAAAATGTAAATTCAATTTATTTCCTTGCGGTTTTTAAACATTAAATTTTCTAAAGCAATAGAACTCGTGCTTTACATTTACACCTCCATTTTTTTTACAAGAAATTAAAATTTATGTAGAAGAAGTACATCTTGGGGGGGGGGGGGGGGGCGGTTTCTATAATGTATCCTCTATATATTTTCAGCTCTCATTTTCTCTAAAGAAAAATCAGTTTTTTTACCCTAACATATCTGTGCCATATCCATGCCGTATCCAACCTGTATCCTGTCATGTCCCATAAAAAATTAATTTCTTTATTTATGGTTAGGTATTCTGCCTTATCCTGCATATCTGTATGATATGGATACAACAAGTCATTTGAGATATCCATGCTTCCTTGTAGTTAATCTTTATTTTGTTATATTTACTTTTTAATGAGTGCATTTACCACTGTATGGTCTCTCAGATCATGTTTCAAGAGAAAATAAAATGAACTTTCTTTAGTTTTGTCTTATTTGTGCCTGAATCTTTCAAGTGATGTATTTATTTGCTTAATATGTGGTAGTGAGGTGACACTTCAATAAATTGACAACATCATTTTCATCTAATTACCCCCATTCTTGACCCCTCACATTAACTATGGTTAATTTGTTATCCATTCTGATTAAAACAGAGGACATCATGATAAACTATGATACAAATGAGGGTTATTTCTGTGGCGAGTTCAGTTATAAGGCTGCATGTGCGTCCTTGTCCCACATTGCCTTATTTCTTGAGGATATGATTGACTCGTCAAAATATATGGGATGAGATGTATGGACATATTTGTCAAGATTGTGATAAAGAATTTGGAAAGTGTACCTGTTACTTTTTTCATGCCAACTCTTTCCACCCTCTCATGTGCATGCCTAAACTTGTTCCTTTTAAATTAAGCTTTTACTACCTTTTCCTATCATTGTTATTGTTAGAATGCTATTTATCAAAAAAAATTGTTATTGTTACAATGTTCATTAAATGATAAAATTCATAATTTCCTATTAACTTAAGTTTTTAAGGTAATTGGTGATTTAACATGATATTTGATCAACGGTCTTGAGTTTGAACCTTGACTCCGTAATCATTTATCATTTTCTATTTATAAACAGGAGCATTACCTTCCATTTCAATTAAATATTTTAAGTGTTGGGCTTCATTTATCGAGGGAGAGTTTGACTCACACATGGGGAAAAATATTAGAATGTTAATTAAATAATTAAATTCAACATTTCCTATTAGCTTAAAATTTGGGTATAGCTAATGTTTAAACAGTTATCTCTAAGTATGTGAAGATCATTTACTTGGGTCTAAATTTAAAAATGTTACCTCTCTTTTGTTTTACACCCCACTGCTTCCACCATCTAATTTACATGCCTCAATCCCATCCTTTAGGATTTAAATTTTCCTACTTTTTGCTGTCATTGGAATCTCTAAGTATGTAAAGGATTGTTTTTGAAATCTTTTTTTCTACTTGTGGTTTGAATTGCAAGGTTC
Organism: Betula pendula; assembly: GCA_900184695.1. Lineage (NCBI taxonomy): Eukaryota > Viridiplantae > Streptophyta > Magnoliopsida > Fagales > Betulaceae > Betula > Betula pendula. The sequence goes on along the minus strand of FXXK01001428.1, from coordinate 94,734 downwards.
GGATAATGAAGAGACTCAGGCATCCAAATGTTGTTCTCTTCATGGGAGCTGTAACACGTGCCCCAAATCTTTCAATTGTCACTGAATTTCTTCCCAGGTATGTAAACACTCTATTTCTGGCCATAATCGTGTTATAGCCTAATCACAGATTTATGGAAGTCAATGTGTGCCATATTGTTAACTTACCACAAGAAGCTTTTATTATTACAAGACTATATCAAGTATACTTTTCCAATGGTAGTTCTGGAATAGTTCAGGAATATTCCCTTTTTTTTCCTGATTGATTAATGTTTCTTCTCATGCATTGATTTATATGAAATTGATAGACACACACACAAATAGCTAATGAGAGGCATCAAAAGAGGATCTTGTATGGTAGGGCTTTTAGAAATTATTGATTGACATGCAAATACCATCCAGAAATAAACTTTCTTATATCTTTTTTCTTGACTGTATTTTCAGCCACTTCCCCATTTGGGAAATTTTCTTGAGATTTATAGTTATATTGTTGTCGTTGCTGTTGTTCTTTCATGTTTGCTTTATCACAGTCAGGAAAAAAAAAGAAAAAAAGAAAAAAAGAGAAAGATCGTATATGTTTTGATAAACAAATAATTTAATGATGAAAGAGACTTGCAAGTACACAGAATGTGTCTGGAGAATCCCATAAAGCATTACCATCTGAGGAAAAGAAGGGACACTGCCTACAACAGATATCCAGTCATACAATTTTCTCAGAAATAAAGACTTAAGCAACACGGTGGTAACCCTTAAGAATTAAGAGACTTAATATGGCTTTCTAATTAATCTCTATCAAATTTCCCAGTTGAATAAGAACTAAGAGCTTACTCTGTCATTATGATTCTGCTCGATTAAGAGCTTCCACCACCAGTATGTTTCTGTTTGATAAATTATTTCTCATGTCTTATTAGTTATGTTAATTTGGAATGCTAAAGCACAGATCATTTTTTTTTTTTTTTTGCAGAGGTAGTTTGTATAGGCTGATTCACCGGCCTAACAATCAATTAGATGAAAGAAGGAGGTTGAGGATGGCCCTTGATGCTGTATGATTCTGTCATTCTTGCCCTTCATTCCACTTTCAGTCAGCAACTCACTATAATTGTTGAATTCGCTGGAGATAATTGATCTTTTTTGAATGATTTAACTTTCAGGCTCGGGGAATGAATTACTTGCACAACTGCTCTCCCGTAATAGTACACCGTGATTTGAAGTCCCCAAATCTTCTTGTTGATAAAAATTGGGTTGTGAAGGTGGTGTCTTATCTCGTTACTGCAATGCTGAATATATTGAATGTATCTTCCATGCCTAACCCAGCATGATGAACAATTTTCTGCCTGTTCAGGTGTGCGATTTTGGGTTATCACGGATGAAAAATAGCACATTTCTCTCTTCAAGGTCAACTGCAGGGACGGTAAGCCATTAACAAATTTCGCGCCCCCCCCCCCAACTTCCTCTTTTCTTTTTTCCTTCTGTTTGTTTTTGGGTCATCCATCTTACTTGGTCTTCCATGTTTTTGATTTACTGATCTACTATGTTCATGTCGCAATGCTGGATATATTCTTTACATGATCATATCTGGTATCTATGCACCTTCTAGATGTTTCCAGTAATAGTGAACTACTTACATTTGTTTTTCTCATGATAGTATCATCATCTGTTTCATTTTTTGTTTTGAACTTTATGTTCTGTTGGTTGCATGACCTAGGTATTTGGTAGACCTTCTAGTGGGGTGATTAAGAGGAAAAAAAGAACTATACATTTTCTTTGATGTGGCAAATGGCTCAGGAAAAATTGCAGAGAAAATTGGTGTTTGTTTTGGCTTTTATTTGATTCCGAGTTTGATCTATGCATTGCAATAAACTTGGCACATGTTCTCTCAAACTTTCAAAATCACGAGAACTATTCCGAAAGTTCCTGATTCTGCAAGCTCATCTGGACTTACAGTTTACAGCATACTTTTATTCATGACTGATAAAATTACAAGGCCTATTCAATAAAGGTTAAAGGACTTGTGTACTTTTGGTGTCTATGGGGATGGTGAAAATGAGATAAAAGCTTGCTGGTTAGGCTTCAAAATTATCAAGGCTGTTTTTGGTGGTAGTTGGTACAATCATATGATTGTATAATTATACAATAGTGTCAAAAGGTAAGTTATTCCAATGGTTTTTGGTGCTATTGCTCTTGAACTTTGGGTTTAGTTCTGTTAAAGTAACTTGGTTATCTGTGACAGCACTAAAAGGAGAAATTTATATCTAGTAGAATATGCGGAAAAAATTATGAATATTGTAATAATCTGCCCTGCCATATGGCTATTCATGCATTGCTTGCAATATGTTTTGATTTCATGATAATTGACTTGTTTGTATGTGTCTTTGATTGAAAGTTCTGCAACCATTAGAACTAGGTATTGAATAAGTTCATGTTTGTATCACATGCTTCAGGCTGAGTGGATGGCCCCAGAAGTGCTAAGAAACGAACCTGCAGAATTGAGAAAGTTAAGGCGGCCCCCCGGCCCCCGCCCCCCCAACAATTCTTTCTCTCCTACTGATATTTTTAGTGTTTTGTTTTGGATCATTCATAGAGTTATTTTGTAATTACATCATATAATTCAATATGCAGGTGTGATGTATACAGCTTTGGAGTCATACTATGGGAACTCTCTACATTGCAACAACCTTGGGGGGGAATGAACCCAATGCAAGTTGTTGGTGCGGTTGGATTTCAACATCGGCGTCTTGATATTCCAGATGATATGGATCCTGGCATTGCAGATATTATTCAGAAATGCTGGCAGACGTAAGTATTTTTTTGGTTGTTCTCTTCCATCCACACTATCAGAAACATGGGTGAATAATTTTTATATATTGATATTGTGATTCAAAACATTGGGATATTGTGATTCAAAACATACAATGCCAAATTCTTTTGTTGGCTTACCTTAGTCTTTAGGCATAGCTATTAAATCACAGCTGCCTGGCTGGTCGCACTTGTAACCTGGTGATCGGCATGCAGGCCAGTTCGTGGCCTGGTCTTGTCACTTAAAGGACAGGTTATGCACTCAACCCTTTCAAAATCCAAGAATTGTCCGGTTTCTAGCCAAAAACAGTGCAACCCAGGCAGGTGATTCAGCAGGCATAAAAAATGTAAATTAATTTGTGTCCACAATGGTTTCAACTGAGAGGTTACAGATGTAAAAGCAAACAACAAAATATTGGGCTACAAGCTCTGTTTGCTTCTGTTGGACATTCTAAAGTATATTACTGTAAGACAAAATACCTACATAAAAGTGCAATACGTGGGCTGCATGGGGTTTCAAACCTAAACCTCTGCCCATTAGGCCTCAAGTTATTGTTTTTTGTTTTATGCTATCTTAAATTAAGTCAAATAAAAATTAAACTGTACAAAAACATATTTATCTCTACATATGACATAAGATTTATATATATTAAGGACTCTTTATCCTTATTTAAATTAACCTTTTGGTGCAGATTGATTTAATTTTTTGATATAATTCTGTGTTTGTTTTTCGCCTGGTATAAACATTATTTCATTTTTCATAGATATTTATGTCAACATAAAGAATAGAAAGCACAATATACCCTTTTATTTTGTGTGAACTTCTTAATCAAACCACTGGTTCAACTATGGACCCACTGGTTAAACCAATCACCTGGAACCTTGACAGGTCAATATCTGGTTTGGGGCTTAAATAAGTTTGGTCTTAAGAACTTCTACTGCAAATTGCAATAGCAGTTAATACCATATTTACCATAAAGTTACTTATCGCAGATGATATTTGTGGAAATCAGATTCTCTTGGTTTGGTTAAAGGTTTCTCAATTTAAATTTATGAGATGTACTTTTTTTGTTCTACAGATTTTTCTTGTCTAATAAATTATTTGTCCTTTCTTTGAACGTTGAACGTCTGTGTTTTCAGAATAGCTGAATCTGCAATTCCTTTTCTGACCAATGTTATATCTCAAAAATAGTCTAATATTTTCTAAAACACTTTGAATATTATTTAGATTGTTGATTGGCTCTTCTGTGTTACATTTGCAGGAAATTTATGGAATTTGTGCTGTAGTTTTTGCATTCTAACTAATTATTTTGCTTTGCTACCAGAAATTCTTAGAGAGAGAGAGAGAGAGAGAGAGAGAGAGAGACTTCCACTTTATGCTATTTGGAGCCATAAGAATGCTGAGAACATAGCAAATGTTATTCAATTTAATCTCTGTTTTTACCACTCCTCGCTTCCCATCAGTTCTTTAAAGCATATTTGCTTATATAATTTCTTTCAAAAACATTTCATCCTTTCTGATTACTCCCCATTAATGATGGACTATCTTTGCAAATGCACCTCTCTACTTGTGGCCACCTACTTCTTTTCGGATGGGTAACATGAATAAATCTGTTGCCCAAGCAGATAATGGTAATGCCTTATTTATTGCAAAAGTTGAGAAAAGATTGCATGCTTCAACTTGTGAATGAGTGGTGGAGAGAAGTTCCTTTTTTATGCTCTTAACGATTATTGCAGCACATCGAATATACTTCAAAACTCCTTTTCTGCAGTTCTGACAATTGATCCATCTAACATTTTAGAGATCCAAAATTGCGACCCACATTTGCTGAGATCATGGCTGCTCTGAAGCCGTTGCAGAAGCCCGTAACCAGTTCTCAAGTTCCCAGACCAAGTTCATCTGGAGGCAGCGGACGCGGGAAGGCTCAGCCGTCACGAGTAGCAGAAGACTGAGCAGGCTAGTGGAGCAAGTCTACAACCTGACTCACTGCTCATTGACTGCAAAAATATTGCTGAGAAGTTCTAGATTGCCTGGGACAAGTATGAGAAGGTGCTCTCGGTTGAGATGATGACCCAACATACACTCTGATTTGAATTGTGATTCTTTTTCCTCAATTACTTTTTTTTCCTTTTTTTTTTTTCTTTTTGGTATTCTTCACGGTACAGCTATTCTCAAGGTCTTGTATTTGTTTGTAAAAATCCATTGAAATTCTTCTAGTCTATGTTTGAAATGGTCGGTGTCCATAGAGTACTATCAAGTAGTTTCAAAAGCATTATGCTGCGTGGAATTAGAGAGTGGGGTGGGAAGTTGAAGCTGTAGATATATGCGGGAAGAATTGTGTCAACTGCCGGAAATTGGAATTACAGAATCTGATACACTAATGGCATGCGGCCATATGAGCTAAAAATATCTGTTTACATTTTTTTGCAAACATTTTTTTGAGGAGCTCTCGATTATGGTCAATCACAAAGCTGTCATAATTCATCAAAATTCGAGCACAACACTGGCCTGAACCATAAACAAAGATAGTGCAGTTACAACTCTTTTGGATGAGACGATTTTGAGCTCATTTGATTGGAAGGATTTTGAGAGGAATGGAACAGAAAGACCCACCGTTACTGATGTAGGACAGCAGTCATACCGACGGGTTTGTGCCGTCTGGCCAATTGCTGGCTCCATGCCGCCGGACTGTCGGGGTTGCAAGCAAAGGAAAATCTCTACCGCCGTACAAAAGTAATGAAGAGACTTGCCGACGGAGCCATGGAAAGAGGAGACTAAGCCGACTGAACCAACCGACAGGTACCAAATCCAGAAGTTGAACCAAGAAGGAAAGACGCGACCATCACGTCTTGTCCAGCTAGAGATTTTATTTGATTGGTAGAATTGATCTACATTTCATTTCGATAATTTTCTTTCTATGTTAGAGTTGCAGTTTTCCTTGTATTGTAGGCCTTTCCTTAATTAGGTTTAGTTTTCCTTTTGTTTCAAGTTTCAGTCGAGTATTTATTTCTAAAGGAGTTTGTAAAACAACTTTGAATCTTTGAAGAAATTTATGAAATAACTTTGCGGAGTTTTATCGTTACTTCAAGGCTTGGCTTGTGTTTTCTTTTCAATCAGAAGATGAGAAGCTTCAGTTCATGTTTCCTCAGCTCCTGCTATGTCAAGTGCTATTAGAGTTGGCGTTATCCTAATCAATGGCTAACCAATGCAATGGTAGCAATCCTTCTAATGTCGCCGATAGTGAGAGGGAGGCTCCTTGGAGAGCCGACATTATAGGGCTCCAACATTTGATGGAGCAATCATGAAAGGAGACTTAATAGTTGATACGTGAATTGTGGGAGGAAATCACAAGACTGTCGACCAGACTTGTTCAAAATCACGATGACAATGAGACTCGGGATGATGACGGAATCCAAGTAGAATCCATCTATCGTCGCAATCCTGCTCCTGTGAACATGCCACCGAAGAGAATCTCAACGACGATGAAGACTACGCTGAAAGGTTGCTTGGGCAAAATGGCGAGGTTGGTCGAAGATGTGCCGAATGACGAGGTGCTGGACGGGGAGGTGCTAGGTGTGATGGCGGAGGGTATAGAGGTTTTGAAAGAGAGGGCATTAGATTTAGAGGAGATGCCTGTGGTCATGCTGGTTATAGAGGTGGGTATAGAGGACAACCAATGTACCAAGATTATGGTAGGGAGGAATCTTGTGAATACCGGATGAAGATTGATCTTTCCTCATTCAACGGGCATCTTCACATCAAAATTTTAAGGATTGGGTAACGGAGGTGGAGTGATTCTTTGAATACATGAGTATTCCCAAGGACCGCAAGGTGAAGTTGGTAGCATACAAGTTCAAAGGAGGAGCTTTTGCTTGGTGGGAACAGCTACAAATCTTGCGTGCTCGGCAAGGAAAAGGGCTCGTGTCCTCATGGCTGAAAAGGAAGTGGCTCCTCAAATCACGGTTTTTACCGTTAGACTTTGACTAACGTCAATTTCAACAATACCAAGGGTGTTGATAGGGCAGTTGGATGATCAAGGCATATGTCGATGAATTCTATCGAATGTCGGCCCGCAATGATCTCATGGAGACAAAGTCACAATAGGTGGCGAGATTTGTCAGAGGGTTGCGTGTAGCTATCGAGGACAGGGTATCTATGCATCCCATCTTCATTTTGATAGAAGCCATCTGTTTGGCCACTCGCACGAAAAGGCAGTTGGAGCAACTTAGGACGCCAGCAATGGAGCAAAACCTGTTTGACTTGGCACGAGCTACACTGAATCGAGGAAAACAACATAAAGTTTCACTGGTTACACCAACACAACTTGTAACTTCAGCCGAGATGGGAGCCAATAGCAATAACAATACCACGAGGCCACTGGTAGCAATACCCTTGTCCAACAATCCGTATGCATGGCCTGGTCCAACTAAGTGTTTTAAGTGCAAACAGTCAAGACATTTCACATCAATGTCCTAGGAGGCAGACGATGAACCTTATCGAGACTGAGTCAGGAAGGAATGAAGAGGATGGAGTGAATGGTGCCGTCAGCGATGATCCACTCACTTATGAGGAAGATGATGTAGTTGACACGGATGAAAGAGTGATGCTCTCTCATTCCTTAGTCGTTTAGAGTTTAGTGTTGACACTAAGATGACAAGAGCACCCATAGAGGCACAACATCTTTTTGCATTCGATGTACAGTCAATCGAAGGGTGCTTGATGTCATCATTGATAGTGACAGTGGGGAAAATATTGCCTCCAAGGCGATGGTTGGAAAGTTGGGCTTGAAAATCAAGAAGCACCTGTCATCGTATAAGATTGGTTGGATCAAATGGGGTTCTGAGATGCAGGTGGCCAAGATTTGTTGTGTCACGTTCTCCATCGGTAAAACGTACATAGATGCGACAATATGTGATGTGGTGGAGATGGATGTGTGCCATATGATTTTGGGAAGACCATGGCAATTTGATGTTGATGCCCAACACAAGGGAGGGACAACGTCCACATTTTCCTCAAGGACAAATGAAAGATTGTAAAGAAATGTTACTTAGCATTTTCAAGTAGCATTCTCTTTATTTTTTTGTTTTTTGTTTTTGTTTTCTTTCAAAATAAAACAAATGAATGTGAATGTCCTACATAGATAAGAATGTTAGGAGAATACTACTTGAAAATGCTTTGTAGCATTTCTCAAGATTGTATTAAGGCCCCTACAAGAAGAGACTCTTCATAACTCTATCCATTTTGTGGGTAAACAAGTCCTTTTGGCCACAGGGCAGAGGTTTATGGAATAGGCTAGAGGAGCTAGGGACATCGTAGCTTTGGTAGTTGACGAGAATACAATCACCACTCCATGGGAGACTCTTATTGTTGGAGGATTTTCAGGACATCATGCCTAATGAGATGCCCGACGAACTAGCGCCCATGCGAGACATACAACATCATATTGACTTGGTGTCGGAAGCAAGTCTCCCAACTCTTCTGCATTATCAAATGAGCCCAAAGGAGAATGATATTTTACAAGAGCAGGTGGAGAGGTTGATTTAGAAAGGACACCTGTCAGAGAGCATGATTCCGTGTGTCGTGCCAGCCTTGCTAGTTCGAAGGAAGACGATAGCTGGAGAGTGTGAATGGATAGCCAAATGATTAACAAGATCCCTATCAAGTATTGGTTCCTTATCCCCAATTTGGCAATATGTTTGACATGTTGTTCGGTGCCAAGATCTTCTCAAAGATCAACTTGAAGAGTAGATACCACTAGATCTGCACACAGTCAAGAGATGAATGGAAGACAACATTCAAGACAAAGAAGAGGCTTTACGAATGGCTAGTGATGCCCTTTGGTTTATCAAATGCATCGAGCACGTTTATGCGGCTAATGAATCAAGTATTGAAATCCTTTATTGGGAAAGTAGTTGACGATATTTTGAGATTTACAGTCACAGTTTGGTAGAACATCTAGGTTATGTGAGGAGGGTGTTAGAGACCCTACGTGATAACAAACTGTACATCAATATGAAGAAGTGCAGTTTCATGATGGACCGACTGCTCTTCTTTAGATTTGTAGTTTGTGCCGACAGGATTTGAGTAGTTGAAGAGAAGGTCAAAGCCATCAAAGAATGGCCGTTGGCTACTACAGTGGGAGTGTAATGCCCTGAAAAAATTATTTAACTTGTAAATAATTTAGCGGTACGCCTTATAGCCTTAACCCCTCTAGGGTCAAAACTCAGGGATCATAAACTCTCATAAGAAGATATGACAATCTACAGCTGAAGACTTGTCACTTATAAATGATAGAGATAGTAACTAATACCCACAATAAAAAATAAAAAAATTAAAAAAAACCAAAATACCACAAGAAATATAACCATAATATCATAAATAACATAAGTTTTGATGTCTTCAACATAAGGTCAAAAGACTAGTTATCAAAGTAACATAAGGATTACAATTTAAAATACTAACATAACATTCATACAAAATCAATTGGGCTCTAGCTCAAGATACATCTCATAAATCATATCAATCATATCACTGCAACGATCACCTCCTCCAAACTACATACGAGCTAGCCACACTTGCTCTAGATGATCAAAAATCACCCGAAGGACATCCTCCAGATAGACCAGATGCATTCCATAGACTGCTATCTTTAGTACTAATTAACAATTGCATAATAGTATAGGCAAAAAAGATACAAGAGTAAGTCTACAACTTAGTGAGTAATAATACACATGATATACACATTATCATTTGTGAACTCAGTTAATAAACACAAGCATTGTTATTATCAGTTTATAGCATAAAACATGTTATGATGTAATATATTTATAATATACATGATATAAATAGGAACATGTAATATGTTAACAATATGGTCTATATGAGACATTACTTCCTCTCAATAGGGTTAACATCTCCAAAAAGACATATGGTACAATTCCGGTGCTCCGGACATTGCACGAACGTACCGTCTTATACTAGTAGTATGACCGAGTTCGACCTCAGGTGGCCCACATTGACTAGTTAAGTCGTAACTGGTGACCCACTCATTGAATTGTGCGTTGTTACAAACTAAGGGTGCATTTGGAATTGCGATTTCATAGACAATAAGTGCGATTTTCAACCAAATTGTAAAAACTGAATTGTTTGGAAACTGCGTTTTTTAAAAATTGCGATTTGAAAACGCAAAAAATTTGCGTTTTTAAATCGCAGGTAAATTGGTGCTTTTTTGAAAACGCTAAATTTTAAAGGCTAAACTGCGATTTTAAATGCCAAATTGCGATTTTGCCAAACGCTTAATTGCGTTTTTCAAAAATCACGTTTTCAAATCGTACTTTTTAAAATCGCAAGTCCAAACGGACCCTAAACCATTGAATCCAAGGCATTCTTCACAAAATAACATTATTTGACCATATAATCAACTTGTAATAACAGTAAGCCTATGACCATTATTCCGTTGTGAGACGGTGCAAATATGTCATACGATGCACATTAATCTTTGTGCCTTTTATATGCATGCTTTTCACAACTCATTATTTCGTTATCTTTGTTAATTGCAACTGTTTTCACAAAATGGAGTTCACAATTGAAAATAAATAGGCATTTCATGAGAGTTGTAAACATGCAAGTTTTGTACATCAAAATAATCATGCTATGCATAAAAGTATAATAATAACAAGTATCCATGTGAGTTTTTACTTACTTGCGTCGTATGGTTCCGTTAAATACTCTTCCATCAGGTCTTCGACTTCCAAATCTGAGAAATAATCTTACTATTTGTTTTATGCCTTGAGTTAAACAAGTCATAGGCTTCTAATAACCTAAAAGGATATTCTGTCCAAGCATCGAACGTTTGACCAGGAGGGTCAAACATTCTACACTCGTACATCGAACGTTTGATGAGGAACATCAAACGTTTGACGAGGAACATCAAATGTTTGATGAAGTCCATAAACTCATTCTGGACCACATCTCGGTCCTTTTTGATTTCTAACTCCTCCTAAGGCCTCATAAACATCTAACTAGAAAAAATAAAGAGTCTTAGACTTTAAAAACAAGGTTTGAAGTAACTAACTCCTTAAACCATCTCAAATCATCCAAAACCTTCATAAATCAATTAAAACTCCAAAATGATCAATCTTAAGTTAGGCAACATAGAAACTAAGACATATCAACAACTAAACAAAATAACAATAACCAAATAACAACAAGGAAACAAACTAAGGATTGATATCTCTTCAAGCCAAAACACCTTCTTTTCTTCAAACACGCCTCCTCACACACACACAAGCTTCTGGTTTTCAAAATGCACGAGTGAACAGTACAGGAGAGGGGTGAGGTTGTATTTATAGAGCTAGAACGTTTGGTTAAGGACTGCTGGATTTTTGGGTGTATCGAATGTTCTATGTACAACATCGAACGTTTGATGCACTATTATCCAACAGTCTTATGATTTCCACCAAATGTCTAATAAAAGTACATTGAACGTTCCATAAAAGCATCGAACGTTTGATGCTGTCTGACATGCACATTAATTGAAAGTTTTCACGTGATCAGTGCATCGGGACATGTATCGAACGTTTGATCCTTACCATTGAATGTTCCATGAGCACACCAAACATTCCTTAGAATCCTTCAAACGTTTCATGGCGTCTAAAGCTCAAAAATAAACTATAAAACTTGATAAATCTTTAAGGCATTACAAGGAGAAGTGAGGAGTTTCCACGGGTTGATGACCTTTTATCAGCGGTTCGTCTGGAGTTTTAGAAGTGTCGTGGCCCCCATCACTGAGTGTATACAGAAAGGAAAGTTAATTGGGGTGAAGAAGCCGAACGGAGCTTTACCCTCATTAAGGAAAATTTTTGTATTACATCTAGGGATGTAAATAAATTAGTCTGTTCGACAATCCGCTCGATACCCACTTGGTAAAACCCGACTCGAGCTCGAGCTCAGTACTGTACAAACCCGCTCGATTAGTAAATGATACATACTCGACTTGCCTAACAAAACTTGATAGAGGCTCGTGAGCCTAGTTCGCTTAAGACTCGACCAGACGGGCTCACCCGACTTGTTTAGGACTCGCGAGCCTAGTAGGTTAATATATACTAATTAACTTAATATTACTAAGAAACTAACTAACTATGTAAGTATAGTTAAGTAGTTACCTATAGTATATAGGTCACTTTGATTAATATATATATATAGTTAGTTCTTAAGTAACTAACTATACTAATTAAGTAAATATAGTATTTCATATTAATTATAATACTTTGATGTATAGTAGTATTACCATGAATGTATGTATCAATGTATGTGTATATCTATTATTAACATACTAATTTATTAGTTCATAAACTAAAATATTAAGTTATTAATATATAGTTAGTATATAACAATATAACTATATTGAATAGTTAATATATAACTATATATATGACACATCGTACATGATTAACAATAGTTATATACTATACTTATAATATAGTTAATTAATATATATAGTATACTAGACTTACTATTTGCTTACATTATACTTATACTATAGTTTCTACTCTATAGTTATATATTATGTCTTATATAGTTACAAATTATATATTTATATTTCAAATAAATGTATAGAGGTTGTTTACAAACTCAGACTTTAATTTTACTCGGATCACACATTAAAAAATTTAATAACCTAGCTCGAGCTCGATCGAGTACCCAGCTCGGCTTGAATAGCATTATCAATGGGCTCGAACTTGAGCTCGAGCTTGCCCGAGCTTCTAACGAGCTAGTCTTGAACACACATTTCATGGCTCGGCTCGAATATGTATTCTCATAAAGGAGTTAGTCTTGAAATTGTAAAACTCGGCTTGGCTCGGCTCGGCTCAACTCGATTACAGCCCTAACTGCATCGATACTATCATTAGTTGACTTCAACAAGCTGTTTGAAGTAGAATGTGATGTATCCATCGTTGAAATTGGGGTTGTTCTGTTACAAGAAAGTAGTTCGGTGGAGTTCTTTAGAGAGAAGCTGGCTGAAGCAAGGTAGAAATGGTCGACTTATGAACTTGAACTTTATGCTGTTTTGAGGGTGTTAAAGGTATGTGAACACTATCTGATCTAATGGAAATTTGTCCTATAAATGGACCATCAAGCCTTGAAGTTTATTAATAGCCAGCGGAACCTAAATTGGATCCATGCTAGGTGGGTTGCTTATATCCAACAATGCACATTTTTTTCTTAAAACACAAGTCCGGCAAGCTGAGCCGTGTAGCCAATGCCTTGAGCCTTCGGGCAGCCTTACTGGTTATCATATAGGGTTGTAATGGCATGCCGTTTCTTGAGATTGTTCATCATAAGGATCTTCTCTAGAGTCGCTGATCAAGCAAAGAAGACAACAGTTAAAGGAACTTGTCTTCCAAATACTCTTCAAAGGGAAATGTGTGGCATCGTTATTAGCAAGGACAATATAGTAAGAGAAAATTCATACTAATTATTAATTATTTAATTATTGTAAAAATTTATTAATCAAGTAATTTGATAAATTAACTTGAATATTAAACAATCTAATCTTGAGTTTATATGTTTATCTTATAATATGTATATACATTTATTACACACACATATATATACATACATATAAACACATTCATATACGCACAAATACACACACACACATATATATATATATATATATCAAAACTCATAATTACAGTAATTTAAGATATATCTATTACATTATAAAGATAATCTTTTTTTATTATTATTTTTAAATACTTCACATTTCCTCTTGACAAAGTTAAAAATAATATTACAAAAAATAAAAATATTGTTATACGACTTTATATAAATTCAGCTCGTTTAATAAACGAACTTAAATTTTTGTTCGTTTAATAAATAAATCGAGTCCAAACCTGTTCGCAAGTGGCTCTATTCATTTACAACCATATAAACAATACCTTGTGAGTTCTTTTAAACTACTTTCTCTGTTTCATGTAATCAAAATAAAAAGAAAATTCTATTCCTCTTATTTCACATGTAATTTTGCATTCCCTCCCTTTATAAAATCCCCCAAATACATTGATAGCATTTGTGGATAAGGAAGGGAGTACCGTACATATTACTGTGAATATATATGTAATGAGTGTTCCTCTCGTCTCATATCTCTGTTATCTTCTATCCTGAAAATGGCTTCCATCTTCGGCTCCCCACCATTTCTCTCCCCGGCCCAGCCCATTACAAAACCTCACTTCTCTTCATCATCACAAACGCCACCTCCTCCACCAACTCCGCCTTCACAACCACCTCAATCTCCACCGCTAACTACCACTTCATCGGAGCAACAACCACCGGTCTCAGTTAGAGTGGAGCAGCAGAAACCCACCAAGCGCTCCACCGTTGAAAGCACAGACTGGATAGCTTCCAGCTTAATGAGGCGGTTCGGGCTCGGTGCAGGCCTTACATGGGCTGCCTTCCTCGCTGCTGGTGTGATCTCTGAACAGATTAAGACCCGCCTTGAAATCTCCCAACAAGAAGCAGATACCAGGTTTGTCATGATCTTAGTCCTGAAGAAAATTACAAAGCAACGTAAAATTAAATATAAAAGCGGACTGTTAGGGGTTTAGAAGGAGAGATTTTATAATAATATCTTATCATATTATAAGTTGTTTATTGATCTAGTGAGTCTTTTATTTATGTTACAATTAGGAAAAACTTCATTAATCACTCTTGATTTTTTTATCATTTTTGCAATTATACTCTTAAACCCTTAAACTTTAAAAAGTGTTGATTTAGGATTATAAGTTTGCAATCTCAACCATCCCGTCTAAATTTAGTGTTAAATCAAATAGGTAATAAGTGAAATCCCTAATTCCTACGATGTTTATAAAATTACAAAAATGCATTGGTGTAATAATAAAAAATTAAAAACAAAAAAGATGGGAATATTTTAACACTAAATTTGGACGGGATGGTTGATATTGTTAACTTCTGAAAGATGATAATCTTAAATTGACACTTTTTAAAGTTTGAAGGTATAATTGCAAAAATGATAAAAAATCATAGGTGATATAGTGAAGTTTTCTCTTAGAATTAATATTTGAATATTAGAGATATGACGCTATCATTAGAAGTAGTTTATTTCGATTAGTCTTTTATTTCTATTATGTATTGTAAGTGTCTATTTAAAGATGCCAGAAAGCTAATAAGGGAATTAAATAAATTAATTATCAAATGTTTACGTTTGTCGTTGAAAGGTTTAGGGTTTCTTAAATTACCCTAAAATAAGGAGAACCAGAATTCCTTGAATTATCCTACAAAAATCTATCATTCTTGTTAATTGTCCATCCCACACCGACAAAGGAAGAGCCTAAAAGAGCTAAATCTTGCTATTATTCCTGACAAAATTTGCAATACAAAAACTCATGCATATTTATAAGAAAATTGAGGTAGGTAAAGTTAAAGATAAGTATGGTAATGATTTGATTACATCCGATCCTCTAAAAGGTAATTATTCTATTATGAACCATATCATATATTCTAACAAGTCCACTATCTATCCGTCACAAATTTTTTTCATATTCTGCATGTAAACTAGTCCTCCTTGTACACTCTCAGTGCCAACTGTTCAGAGCTGAGTTTTTCTTGAAAATACTGAGTTTATGTAATAATTCTATATTCTATGCGTTAGTGGAATTAGTCCCCATGCTCAATTCGCTCGTTTTTCAGAGAGCTAGAGGAAGTTCTGAAATTAACTAAACTTCCTGCAAGTTTTCTGAATATTTGTTTTCTTTACATACATGAACAAATTTCTTTCATCATAACCCTTCGTCGACAAACTGAAAACCATTATGAGTTGCTTCAGATGTTCTTGATAAACGCCTGCAGGTAACTGAAAAACATAAAAACCTTAGCATCGAACAAATGCTCAAATTTTGGAAACGTGTCAAGAAATGCTTTGATCTTTATATGAAAATTGAGAATTGAGACCCTCTTCATTAACTGGTCCTTTGAAATGCAACCAATAACCAAATTTATTTTCTACAGAAATGTCGATAAGGAAGAGGAGGTGGTCTTGCCTAATGGCATCAGGTATATATATTTTATGATCATTGACCATAACTTGACCTTTGAAGTACTTAAATAATCCTCATTTTTCTTACAACATGCACAAAATTTTGGATCAGGTATTATGAACTGAGAGTTGGTGGGGGGGCTTCTCCAAGGCCAGGAGACTTGGTTGTGATCGATCTCAAGGGAAAAGTAGAAGGCAGTGGGGAAGTGTTTGTGGATACATTTGGTGGTGAGAAGAAGCCATTGGCTCTGGTAATGGGTTCGAGGCCATACAGCAAGGGAGTGTGTGAAGGAATAGAGTATGCATTGAGATCTATGAAGGCAGGGGGGAAAAGGAAAGTGATAATTCCTCCTAGTTTGGGATTTGGGGAGAAGGGAGCAGAGTTAGGCCTTGGTGTGCAAATTCCTGCTTTTGCAACGCTCGAATACATTGTTCAGGTTGATAAAGTCTCCATTGCACCGGCTTGAATTCTTGAGTACTGTCATTGGGTATAGTTTTATGACTTAATTAGCTGAAATTGTTCTATCTCGAAGATATATATTGTATACCCCCCCGGCATGATTGTTTATCATTCATTTTTGGCTCGGTGAACATTCATATTCGGCTCAGCAAATTTGGTGAGCACCGTAATATCTCATTAAATTTTTTGCTAAAGTAGCTAGTCGGATGTAGGTGGATTTTCACCAAAATTTGCATCTCGAAAAGCCAAAAGAATATTCGGCTAGCCGGCTGTGAATGCCCTTAAAACTTAAAAGAAAGAAAGAGAGAGAGAGAGAGAAAGAGAGAGAATGTTTGTTTTTACTTCTTTTTCTTTATTTTCTGCTAATTTTTGCTTTATTTCTGCAAATGGAGTAAAGCATTCCAACATATATAAAGTGCGATTTTTCCTATGAAATTAGGCTTTGATACTGACTTCATCATTATCACAATGCTTTCTGGTTGGACACTTCCAAATGCTATTAGCAAATTTACATGCTAACGAACAACTCAGCATCAAAGTTAAGTGCTTTAGAGAATAGAAGTCATCTATTAACATTTCTGTTCTAAAATTTTCAGAGATTTCTTTCTCAATGTGAATAATTAAATAATTGCAAGAAAGTTTTTTCTATCTTGTTGCGAAGCCTAGTTTTAATGTTATTCGTTGCTGAAAATGTTTGCTCAATAATAGCAGTTGAAATCAGAAAAGTTAAAAGTTAACACAAGAAGAATTAATATATGAATCAAATAGTTCATCTTTGACTTTTCGATTTAACTAATTATTCCTAACATTTGGTGGAATTTATAGACAAATCTTTCCAATTAGGATGGTAAGGCACATCAAGCTCATAGTGTTGCAATTGGTATCTCAAATAAGAGTAAATCTCAACAACATCCTGGGCTGATGCTACAGTGCATCAGCCCAGGACACATGAACGTGATTTCACTGTTCATGTGGGCCACATGAACAGTGAAATCACTGTTCATGTGTCCTGGGCTGATGCACTGTAGCATCAGCCCAGGATGTTGCCAATCAGTGCTCCTCAGAGAAGGTGGGGGGGGGGGGTGGGGCGACATCTTGTTACTTCTTTTTCTTTATTTTCTGCTAGTTTTTGCTTTATTTCTGCAATGGAGTAAAGCATTCCAACATATATAAAGTGCGATTTTCCTATGAAATAGCTCTTTGATACTGACTTCATCATTATCTACAATGCTTTCTGGTTGGACACTTCCAAATGCTATTAGCAAATTTACATGCTAACGAACAACTCAGCATCAAAGTTAAGTGCTTTAGAGAATAGAAGTCATCTATTAACATTTCTGTTCTAAAATTTTCAGAGATTTTTTCTCAATGTGAATAATTAAATAATTTGCAAGAAAGTCTTTTCTATCTTGTTGCGAAGCCTAGTTTTAATGTTATTCGTTGCTGAAAATGTTTGCTCAATAATAGCAGTTGAAATCAGAAAAGTTAAAAGTTAACACAAGAAGAATTAATATATGAATCAAATAGTTCATCTTTGACTTTTCGATTTAACTAATTATTCCTAACATTTGGTGGAATTTATAGACAAATCTTTCCAATTAGGATGGTAAGGCACATCAAGCTCATAGTGTTGCAATTGGTATCTCAAATAAGGTAAATCTCAACAACATCCTGGGCTGATGCTACAGTGCATAAGCCACATGACTCATGCAACCAGTGAAATCACTGTTCATGTGTCCTGGGCTTATGCACTGTAGCATCAGCCCAGGATGTTGCCAATCAGTGCTCCTCAAATAAATCTTTTATTGCTCCGTAAAATCTTGAGGGTTAAATATTTCAACAGACTACAATATCATCGATTTTGAAGGATTTATATGCATTTTTGGGATCCAAGGTATAGCACAAGAAAAGAAGTTCCATCGCTTTCTCAATTCTCATCAAACTTTCCCAAATTATTTCTTGTAACTAGCCGTCTATTGTAGGCATAAATATGTCAATTTGATAATAATACTCGAATGTAATTGGATCTTGTTGATTATGAATTTAGATCCTACCTCAACCTGCTGTGTATAAAGCACTCATATCAGGAACTTAAATGTCATGTCTTTCACAAAACAATTTTACATCCCAAGAAACTTTTCTCAACCATTTCTCTCAACTTTTTATTGAGTGTTTTCGTAGTTTTGACCAAATGGATAAACATTTGAAATGTCCTAAGTTTGTGGTTGCAATGATTGGACACAATATCAGCTCATCCCAAAGATATCTTTCACTAATTGCAATACAAAAACAAACTTAAATGACATCTTAACGTTGTATACTACATCAGCATTACCATGTTGAGAATATGTGTAGCCTTTACTTTTTCTCTGGTTTTAAGAATTATCAAAGTTATTCCAAATATTTTTATTAAGTTGCTAACAAAAGATGCCAACAATAATTGATCAATTGAAATTAATTCTCTTGGTGATGCCAAAATTTTAAAAACTTCATCAAAATCATAGGTTTTTATAGAATAAACCCTTTAAAATTTTGTTTTTACCCATTCTAAAAAGTTTTTGTTTTAATTTTTTCCGTTCTTCGTTAATATCTTGGTTCCGCTCCTAAATCACGGTAATAATTTTTTTTTACAGCACTCAAAGCTAAATCCATATTAGAGTAGTAAATGAGCCATGCAATGCACGTAATAAGCATAATTAGAGAAAAGTATAAAAAGAGATTAATAGTATAATTATTTTAGATAGGGTCAAAACTTTGAAATCTTAAAAGTCAATTATTTCTCCCCCGAGGGCAACGTTGCCTTCTATCCCAACCACAAGCCTCGAATGGAGAATAAGAGAGCACGCCGAATATAATAATAATAATTATTATTATTATTTTAATCTCTATAATATATTTTAATTAATTAAATCCATTTAATTAAAAAGAATTAAAATCCTGATATAAAAGACAAAAAAGGCAAACAAAAGCTGCGAGCTTACGAGCATTATCAGTTACTAGTTGGGAGGCACGTGCTTCATTCATGTGTTTCATAATAATAGATGTAGTTCGTATGTGACATTTAAGTTTAAAAACTCAATACCCTATGTAACAAGTATTTTACAACATAAAGTTAATTCATCAATCCAATTCATCAATCCTTTCACAAACACATTTAAATTCCTAATAATTCAATAACATAGCATCACAAAAGTTAGTAGATATGATGTACAACAAAACTAACTTCGAGTAAAAGTTCAACTTGTATACCTTCCAATTTATATCTCAAAGTTGCAAATTTTCCCAGGTGACTAATTTCGTGCTAAACATCCTAATTTTTTTTTTTTTTAATACTTGGTCATGTGGAAGTATATTGGACCTTTGACAGATGACCTAGACAAAAAAAAAAAAAAAAAAAAAAATTGTGTTCCACTTGAAAAACTATTTTTCATTGCATCAAGTCGAAGAACAACTATGTAATGATAAAGATCCCTATACACATCTTTGTACATGCAACATCATAAGTGTAAATCCATTTATCCAAAATTCCCCATTCTTTCATGTACATCTTACATAAAGTAAATCAACCTACTGTGTCTACTGGGCCATTGACTATTTTACATAAGCCCCCAAATATAGTTAGCGAAGACATGAGCTTCCTTTTGTTCCAAGATAGTTAGCTTCTCTTCAACAATCAGCAGCAACACCTACTCTGATAATTACAATTTCACAATTGGTGAACATGTAGGTCATAAATATTTGAGGCTATGATAGGTGAAATGATCCATGCCCTTTTGTCATGACATATAAGTGGTAAGATACATACCAAGAATCATTATCTCCACATAGTAAACACTCTAATTTCTCTTCAGTAAAAATCTAAAGATATTCAATGGGGAAAACCAAAAAACCCAAATACAAAAGCATTCACAAAATGGATTATCATATTGGCCATAAAACATGAATAAAAAAATTCTATTTGAAAATATTATTGGAAGTGGTAAATTCAACCCAACTAAAACGGGACCAAGAAAAAAACTTTAAAATGATAGTCTCAATGGCCAAAATGAAACCAAAAAATTGAAGAGAGATTAGCTGATAAACAACCCAAAGATATTAAGTGCACATACTGATATATATAAGCTGCAAGTATTTATGTTGTCAATATCAGTTGACGATAAGCACCACAATGACAAAGCAAAATGTTTCAACTCGATTCCTAGCTTGAAGTTGCTAACTCAGGTTTCAGGGCACTGATTCTGCTATAAGACAAGGAGCAAAAATGAAGAGCTCTGGCAACCTCCAAAACAACCAACCCCCCTCTCTTTCGTTTCTTCTCTTTTCCCAACCAAAAAATAAAAAGAGACCCTACCATCTTCTAGTTTTAATTTTCTTGTGCCACCTTCTGTTATTTTGTGCCTATGGTGGGAACTTCCAAGAGATGTGCTTATGTCAAAACATGTTATGTGTTACCAATTCCAAAACTTGGCTTGGAAGTGACAGAAGTAAACTATTCAATATACATGCAACAATTTGACCAAAGATGAAAATAAGTCAATAAAGCATTCGTTTGAACTGTAAATTTTAATCATGGAATAAAATGAAAGAGATTGATTATCCCCCCAAACCTAATGATACCTTGTCTCATTCAACATATTATATTTACATTGCAATGGCAATGAAGTTTTCCCCTTTAAATTTTCAGGAAACATTGCCACTATAGAAAAGTATTAATGAAGAACGATTCAACAATAAATTCAACACTATTTAATTTACAAAGAAAGATGTATGTACATCATTTTCTCACATTGTAATAAGACAAACTACAAGCTACCAATGAACATGAGATATGTTTGAATTGAGGAAGCCATGAAGCCACATCATTGATCTCACCCTGAGGGGTGAATAAAAGTGTTTAGCCGTAGAGATTACCTCCTAAATGTAGAACTTATTTACTATTAAAAGATGACACCAAACTCGATTACTTGCACCCAAAGGGATTGATTGAAACTAAGATTAAAAAAAAAAATTACTATTACAAAGTTTCATTCGAGTACATAGGGACAATCAATAATGGAGAAAGACTTGCCTTGTTCTCATTTTTAGAATAAGCCATTTGTACCGCACAGTAGAATTTGGATTTGAAATCATCTCGCTCTTGGCAATGCCATAAACTGTGCGTCAACAAATCGCACCAATCTTTCTTCTTTTCGTAATAAGCAGCATGTAATAAGTTCCAACAAATTTGATGAACCCTATGATCAAAGATAACACCATGAGTTCACAAAAAATTGAAAAATAAAATGTCCAAAGTTTTAAGTCTTACCTATATAACAAACCAACAATTCCATAACAAGTGGTGGCAAATTTAGCTCAAAAGGTTTCAATCTGTCAATCTTTAGCACCCTCTAGATAGTTTTGTTATTGCCTCTTCTCGTCATAAAAAATATCTGTTGCATATAGAAGGCACATTGACATTCCATTAGTATATTCAATATGAAAAAACCAAAATCTGACAGAAAGATTGGTTTATAAAAAGAAACAAAGAAAGCAAAAATCTTAAAACCCATTAGAGATTCAGTATATACCAAAATCCATGATCATGCTTCTTAACAAGTCAGTATCAATATTTTCGAAGTTCACACCAATGGCATATATCTATATGTTTGCCTTAACAGTATAAAATTTAAATAACAATTAATATTGCACCAAACTATGAACTCCAAAATATCTTATCCCATAAACCATTAAGACATTGGATCTCTTGAAATCTGAGAACACTCTAAATATGAAATTCAGAAATGAACACATAAAATTCATCATTTTCCAACTATTAACAAACAAGTGGCAAATATACAAATAAAAATCAACTTGAAACCAAGTCCACAGTCCTAATTCAAGGCAAAATCTTAACCTTACCACCATGCCAAATCATGCCTAAAACAATAATCAGTAAATTGAAAATTCCTTTTACAGCCAAAAGAAAATATATCAATTTTTTAATACAAAAAAACAATAAAAATCAAAATCCCAAACCAGTGCTGAAGAATATCTATGTATATACAGAGCGAGTCTCATAGAGTTGGAATTTTTGCAAGTAGGAAGAGGTTGGGTCAGGTTCCTCATCAATCCAGTGCTGGAGCTTGTTCTCTGACTCCATGATTTGGATCTTCGAGCCCAAAAGCCCGGGTTCACTCCTAGTAATCACTCAAAGAAAAAACAGAATCACCAAAACAAAAAACAAAAACGCAAATTCTTAACTTCCAAACTAACACAACTATATCAGTGCAAAAGCTCAATATGTGTATACAACATCTACACACCCAAATACATGTAGAATGAGACACAGATGCTATAGAAAGACAAAAAAAAAAAAAGAACCAGATTCAAATCGAAGCTCAAAAAGAGTCAATTTTAGATTGTGACGGAGGCAGAGAGAGAACGAAGGATTTGGAGATTTGTGTGACAATAAGAAAAGCAAAGATTGAAGAAAGCAACATCACATATTATTCTGAAAAGCAAACAAAAAGACAAGAAAAAACCCAAATCGAAGAGAAAAATATACCTTTCGTGAAGAGCCGCAGCTTCTTTCTTCAGCACTACCGAAGGGAATTGATTTTTAGCCCTTTATCTCTGTCTCGCTCAACCGAAGATACCGAATTTTTTGGCCGAAAATCCAATTTGTCTGATAGAGTTGGTAGAACGTATCGTCCTTTCTGCTCAAGAGAGTTGTTGGATTTCTGACAGAAAATCAAAGAAAACACAGGAAGAAAATCTTTCCTTTCAGTCGCAGACTCGCAGGACAAGGCATTCGTCGAAGGAGTTTGTGAATTATGTGTCAAATGACTAAAAATCCCCTCACAAAAGCCGACGACTGTGAAGTTCAGGAAGGGTAAAATAGAGAATTACACAGTTGTAAGATAAAACACTCTAGATCAAACGAAGGAAAAGACAATAAACACCCAAAAAAAATCTTTTACTCTTTACAATTCAAGAAGGGTACACGGTAATTAATGAACTTAAAAGACAAAACTACCCAAACAAATCTCTAAACCCTAACCACTCAATAAGGTTAGAATCGTATTTTTACTTTCAAACAAAAAATTACTGTTCCCATGGCATTGTCTCTTTTGTATATAGCTTTAAGGATAAGATGCATAGAAAATTACATATATGCAAAAAGAATTAACAAAATATCTAATTGTCTCCATTTCAGTTCAACCCCCTCAATGATAAAATTTTGGATCTGCGACATCCATATGCCAATTTTCACCATTAACGTGAAAGGTGCTTAAGCAATCTATAATGTCTCTCTGCTTCTAAAATTCTGCTGAATTTGCATGGAGTCTTCCCATGCCTAACAAAGAAACTTAAAGAGCTTATAGTCCCTGCAGACCCGATTGAAAGACCATTAAAATCCAATGAAGTGCATGGTTAAACTATTTTATCTCACACTTAGAGAAATTAAAAGCAGTAGATCAATTGAAAGACCCCTATTAGGCAATTTCTGAAAGGAAAAGAAAAAGACAATAGAAAATTAACCCAACCAAAGCCCTTCTACAATTAAAAGTCTAAAACAAGTGAAAATCACTACAAACTGTACAAAAGACTGTCAATTTTTGACGCGCAATAGGATCAGTCTTTAAATTGTATTTATCTGCTAGTTTAGTTTGAAGCAGCCACCTTCTGCGATTGAACCCTATCAAGCAACAAAAACCAAAATCAAAACCACCCCATAAAAATTAATCAAAAAGGGTCTAAACAACACACAAAATCATTTAAAAAAAATGCAATTACTTCATCAAAAACCAAAAAAGCAATCCGAAAAGGAGGAAGACATGGTTATGAAATTACTTGGAACCTTCTCTGTCTCCTGCAGAACCAGAAAGCCTCTAGTGGTGGCCGAAGAGGACGCACTAAGGTTGAGAAAGGTAATATCAAAATGCTCACAACATCAAGGGCACCCAAAAATAAATTCCAAACCACCAACCAACCCAAATAAATATAGCACAAAAAGATTAATCTAACAAAACATTAAAGCCAAAAGTATTTACATTGAAACTCAAATCCAACTCGGATCATAAATTAACGGATTTTGTTTGCCTAGATAACTACATATAGATATACATGCATACATATGTATATACATAAATCACTATACACATATTCGCATATACCGATTCACATATATGTCAATGACGATTCATTTACTCGTAAAAGAATAAAAGCATCAAAGTTAAACTAACTAAACCAAAAACTTTCTTCAAAAACAAGTATTAATCTCAATAAATCATCTTCTAAGATTGAGATTTACGTTTGAGAATATAGATCCAGTAGTATTAAACTTACAACATGTAAAAGCAATGCGAAAATGTCATAAAATTTTAATTTCCTTGGAGTCCAAACAGCATACCAATAAAACTCGAAAGTCACAAAGAGGTCAGCATAGCTCTAAACTCGCATCATTAAAAAACGAAGGGAGAATGCATAATATTTTTACTTTCTCAGAGTCCAAACAGCATACCAAGAAAATTCAAAAGTAAAAAGAATATCAGCACAGATATATTCATATCACACATAATCATAACGGGTTTAAAGCCAAATACGTAGTTATGGATTTAAGAATTGATCGATGGTACGTCGTGATCAACGGGAAAGAGAGGGAAATGCGTATGCGTGAGAGAAGAAGAGCCGCTATCCACTGACCCATGACTTGTGAAAATTTGAAGTTTTTTTTTTTCTTCTTTTTCTTTTTTTTTTTTTAAAAAAAAAAAAACCATGGAAAACAGAATTAGTTTGTACCTTGGAAATCAAACTTTTTGGAGAGAATACTGAAGCGAAAACGCCCAGTTTGGGTGAGAGTCCATCTTCTACGAATTGGGTTTGTTGGGTTTCTTCTCCTTTGGGAACCTTCATGGGTTGCAGAAGTTACGTGCCCAAGAGAAAGTGACTCCATATAGCTGCACCCAAGAGACAGAGAGGCACAATATTTTTTTTTTAACACAAAAAATGAGAAGAAAAAGGGCATTGAACACAAAACCGAGAAAATCCCATCCACTGATCCATGTCTCTGACCTTGTAATCATTCTGAGTCTGCATCCGGAACACAAACATAAAGGGTATTGATTCATTACCGACTGATAAACAAGAATTCCACCTAAAGTAACGAAATTCACACAAAATCATCAGGAAGTGATCTAGAAACTGCTATATATGATGAACATTTGGTGTTTCTACGAGAGAGAGAGAGAGAGAGAGAGAGAGAGAGTCCTTTGGGTTGGAGAACTATTGAAGATCACCGAAGGACGGTCCTTCTCGTTGCTTCAGTCTTCATTCGTTTCGGGTAGGAGAACGAAAACCCACACACACAAACAGAAGCACAAGCAGGAGAAGAGAGAGGGAATTGTGGATTAGTTTTTTGGAAGAAAAAAACAAACCCTAATTAATTAACTTGCTTAAACTCCAACGAAACAATCTAGGGTTTTTCTTTAATCTAGGGCTTGAATTTCGATGCCGATGAGGAAGAAGACGAAGTGGATGTAGGAGGTCGATCCAGCTTATTGTGCGGGATGGAAAATGAGCAAAGATGGCTTGGATAGAGAGGAGGAAGAGATGTGTTGGATATGAAGGGAGACTGAATTTTCAGGCGAAAATCCAGCTGATTGGAGATGGTGACCCATACCGATGCCTGCTCTGTCTTGCCCCCTCTCTCTTCTATCTCAAAAAAAAAATAAAAAAAACAAAACAAATCTTTGACATGATGGGAGCAGGTAGATTTTTTTCTCTCAATCACCATGCTTTGCTCTGTATTTTCTCTCTCGCTCTCTCTATTCAAGAGGACGGAGAAGAAAGTTTTAACTGTTTATATAACAAATGACTCAAAAGCCCCTCATCAAACCGATCGAATACTTAGTTGAGCAAGGGTAAAATAGTCACTTATGCGATGCATAATAAATTATTGTAAATCAAATGAACGAAAAGACAAAAAAACCACAAAAAGATCTTTTACTCTTTACAATTTAGAAAGGGTAAAAGGTAATTAATTTATACAGAAAGACAAAAAACCCAGACAAACCTCCAAATTCTTAGACTTCATGACGGTTAAAATAGTAATTTTAATCTCAAACAAAATTTCACTGTTCCCGCGACATTTGCTCTTTTTTATAGCTTTAAGTTTAAGAAATAGAGAGATAGAACCAGAGAAAAGATATATCGTCATGGGAACCGTTATCGACTCCCATTTCTTAGGCCTAACGGCCATTGTCACTGTAAACTCTCTCTCTCTGCTTGACTGCTTTTCATATGTGAGTTTTTTTGCCAGAAAAGATGAAAGAAGTTTGATGGGTATTGCAGGTGGGGTATCAGTTATTGTTCTTTATAGTCACAGCCCTTCTCAAATTNAATTTTAATCTCAAACAAAATTATAGTAATTTTAATCTCAAACAAAATTTCACTGTTCCCGCGACATTTGCTCTTTTTTATAGCTTTAAGTTTAAGAAATAGAGAGATAGAACCAGAGAAAAGATATATCGTCATGGGAACCGTTATCGACTCCCATTTCTTAGGCCTAACGGCCATTGTCACTGTAAACTCTCTCTCTCTGCTTGACTGCTTTTCATATGTGAGTTTTTTGCCATGAAAGATGAAAGAAGTTTGATGGGTATTGCAGGTGGGGTATCAGTTATTGTTCTTTATAGTCACAGCCCTTCTCAAATTCGATAAAGTCACTGACTTTGCCGGTACCTTGTTCTTTCTCTCCTTATCGTTTAATTTCTTTGCTTTCTCGGACTTGAATTGCGCTATTTTCGTTACAAAAAGAAATGGGTTCTTGTTTGGTTGCTGAGAAATAGTGAATTTTGTTAAATCATCACTTATTTCAAAAGGTTGAAAAAAAAAAAAATTTAATCATTTAATTAATACTTTAATAATCTACTC
The DNA here is from genome assembly GCA_900184695.1 of Betula pendula. Classification (NCBI taxonomy): domain Eukaryota; kingdom Viridiplantae; phylum Streptophyta; class Magnoliopsida; order Fagales; family Betulaceae; genus Betula; species Betula pendula. The sequence continues at coordinate 67,488 of FXXK01001428.1, read as the reverse complement.
ACGTGTGGGTTCCAACACGCGACATATATAATTGAAATGGGATGAATGATGGAGTTGAGATTTGAACTTAGGACCTCTAGCTCTAATATCGTGGTATATCATCACTTATCTCAAAGGCTTAAGCCGTTGGAAAGAGATGAATTTAATTATTTAATCAATATTTTTAATAAATTTGATTCATGGGCTCTTTGAACACGTCTACCCAAGAAAAGAAAAGAAGAAGAAATGATGGGACAGTCGTCTATTATAAGATAATTTCAGTTTTGCTGACTATATGTTACTTCCAGCTTTTTTTTTTTGGTTAAAAGTTATTTTTCTTTCATTCAATTTACAGGAAGCACAAATTTTGTGTTAATTGCGATATTGACTCTGATTCTGAAAGGCACATGGAATTTTAGACAGGTAATAAATATCTCCTGGTTTTAATTCTGAAAGGCAAATAAGGTAAATGCGCTGCATTATGATTATAATGGAATTTGAATTTATGTTTTTGTTTTGGATAAAAACGTTTTGTATTTGGTTGGGTTTTCATAAGTAATAGGAATTTACATTTCTTAATTGCAATATATACCTTATGTGGCTCAGTGTGTTGTTGAACTTTAACATAGCCTCACTGTATATCACTTTGCTGCTCTGTTTTTCAGATAGTCTTGACTTTACTTGTAGTAATATGGGGTCTTCGCCTGGTACTGTTTCTGTTAATGAGGTATGATTAATGTAACATTGCATAAAGCAGACTTCTTCTACTTTCATTTCTTCTCTGGATGAAAATTCTGATTGTAACGTGAATGAAGTTTATTAGTAGCTAGGCTAGTGTCTATTTACAGGCTATAGTCAGCTCATCAAATGTATAACTTGATTTCATTTTTTATACTTGACTCGACAAAGCCTTAAGAAACGTTTGGTATGCGGAATGACTATTCTAATGAATAGTCTTTATTAAGAATGGAAGGATTTAAATGAACTAGCCTTACAATAATCATTCCGATATTCCTCTTAAATTGAAGGAATAGTCATTCCTTTATGGCTATCAGAATAGCTATTCCAAGGCTAATCCATTCAAATCCTTCCATTCTTAATAAAAGCTATTCGTTAGGATAAGTATTCCGCATACCAAACATAACTTTAGGTTTCCAACCAGTTGGAGTCTCTTAGATGAAATTCTCTACCATTCACCTCTACCTTGGGCCATGTCCTTTGTTATGAAAATAGGCAGTCTTTTTTCTCTTTCGTTTGCTGACTTGGCCCCTTATATGTTTTCTTTTTTCCAAAATGTTAATAATGCAGGTGTCTTTCCTTGTGTACTTCCATATACTTGGGTCTTTGGGTTGCACATATTTGGTGTTTCTAAATTAGTTTATTTACTTATCCAAAAACTTCAACTTTCCACTATTACTACTGCTGCTGTTACATATTCTTATCCCTAGGGCCCTGCCGAAGCTTAACAACATTGCTGCTGTTTATTGCAGTATCATCTAGATATCAACTTTCTATTGAATTTTGATTTTCTGGTTGATATGATTAGGATCTTGCAGTGGGGGGAGGATAGACGTTTTGATGAAATGCGTAATAATTTCGGAAAGCTGGCAATCTTCTGGATATTTCAGGTTTTGATAGCTTTCTCTATTTTCTATTTTGAATTAGCTATAGCTGTGTATTGATGCTTTTAGTTTGTGGGGGCCGGTTGGAGTGGCTTTTTTCCCCTTCACTGCAGGCTGTCTGGGTGTGGACAGTTAGTTTGCCTGTCACAATGGTTAATTCAAGCTCAAGAAATCCATCCCTCCAGGCTGAGGACATAATTGGCTGGATTATGTGGTCCGTGGGTTTTTTGGTTGAAGCAACAGCTGATCAGCAAAAATTGGCATTCAAAAACTCTCCAGAAAATAGAGGGAAATGGTGCAATGTTGGAGTATGGCAATACTCTCGTCATCCAAACTATTTTGGCGAGGTTAGTGCTTCTATTTCATTCAAATGCCACTACTTGTAGCACTGGTGTTACATGCAGCTGTTCTTGATGCTTCTTAGAAATCTGTGATGGTGCTACTACAACAGCGCTTAAGTTATACCTTTATATCAATCTCATATGTAATTGATGATATCTCTTTCATGGTTATTGTTGAGTGCTAGGTGCAAGCTTCACCACTTTAAGTTTACGTGCTTCTTATTCTTTACTATCTTTGCTATAAGCACCTCCATATGGAACTGTATCAACCACTCATAATTTGCAACTGCTGGACTTCTTTCAGCTGAATATATTGGACATTATGTTCATTTAGGCTGTTTGATTTTGGTGGAACTATATCTTAGATATGAATCTCCAGTATTGTGGCACTAGAAGACTGATACTTTTTTAGAAAAATTGATAGTTTACTAATACAAAATTTGTTAACTTTTTTGAGGAAGTGACTAAAATTATTTCTTTGCTTCTGGAGTCTTTCCATATGCTTGCCTCATACATCTCACATGCTCAAAAGCCAACCTCACGATCAGCACACTCATATGTATACGCATCAGTCATTGAACAACTTTGTTACATTATTTACCTGGATTCCATTTCTATCTAATAATGGAAGCTTGATGAATGTTGGGCTCAGATTTTCCTCTGGTGGGGAATATTTGTGGCTTCCACACCGGTACTGGAAGGTGCTGAGTGGCTTGTAATCCTTGGGCCAATCTTCGTCACATTGTTGCTTCTTTTCATCAGTGGCATACCACTGCTTGAGGTTTGCGTCTTCTTGCTTCTGATTTTATTACAATATTCACCATTTTCTGAATCTGCTTATGATATACTGCACAATTGAAACAGGTATCGGCAGATAAGAAGTTTGGGAATGCAGATGGATATAGGCTTTATAAAAGAAGAACTAGGTTATGTTCATATTTTCTTCTGTTTTTGTCTGAGTGTATTTTGGAGGAGAAAGTAGCTGATATTAACATATTATGTTGCAGCCCTCTAATTCTACTGCCGCCAGTAGTATATGAGAATTTGCCCTTATGGTTCAAAGCAACTTTTCTCTTCGAATTTCCTTTCTACAGTCGTAGTCTTCCACAAGAAGGGTTAAACTGGTGAGACTAAAAATTTTTTGTGAATACTTTAATCTTGATAAGAGACTCAAGCTATAATCACAAATTTCATCTAAGTGGGGTTCATGTCTGAAGTTATTTATGTGCATGATTCTTCATGGAATATCTTACAATGTTTGAAGCTTTATACCTATCTATTGTGCTAAAGTGTTTGCAATGCGAGTGTATTGGAGGCAAATGACTCTGTAGCTACATATTATATATGTTTGTGGTGCTTATTGTTGTAGTCTTTTCCATCTTCTCTTTACTCTAGCTCTCTTTGGATGGTGTCTTTAACATGCTTAGTTTAGGAATTAGTTTTTTTTCTTAAGATTGTTTCTCTTGTACACATTCCATGTATAAGGGTTGGAAGTGGGTCTTGAGTTGGATGAAAAAAATTTGACAAACCAAAATGTATAACTAAAAATCGTGAGAACCGTGTTGCAACAGTGTCCCGTTCTCCCCACCAAATTTCATTGCATCTATGGTTACATAGAATATGCTGCAAGTTGCTTCCCAATCTTTCCCTTGTCATCAGCTTGCTCACTGTCCTATCTCTTTCCTCTTCCCTAATTGCCCCTAATTCCAAGTACCTAACTTCTTTTTATAGAATATGAATGCAAAAGAAATATGAAATTGACTGCAGTTTTCTGGAAGTTCTATTACAATAATCATGTCCTTTGGGTTTATTTTGCTCGTTAAGAGCCTCTTGTGTATACTACCTGTGTACTTAGGAGCGCCTTACGTTTTTTTATAAATTACATTACGAATCAAAAAAAAAAAAAAAATCATGTCCTCATCAACTTGGGTTCCAGACCAAACAGAGGGAAATAACTTTTAGGTTATATACTGTTCACATCTAGTGTACAAGAACCCGAATGGAGATATTGAATTGAACAATGAGATAGTAAATCGGATGGTAATGTCATAGTATGATTTAAGATCTGGGCTGGATTGAAGTGCATGATTTTCTTGATTTGCTTGACTTTGATCATTAATCATTCCTTTCATGCGTTTCTTTCTCAAGGGCCAAGGTGTTTACTATCTGTGCAAGAAGTCATTGAGTTGTGTAGTTTTATATGGTTTAAGCTTTTGATTGGCAGTGCATTGCTTTTGAGTATTTGGAAAAATTAATTGTTTATGGTGCCGATTTGCTTTTGCTTTAAGGCATTTACCATCTGTGCAAGGTATAGAGCAAGTGGGGGAGAAAGCAGCAGTGGATTGAAGATGCATTAGTGCTAGACGATTCTTTGGCTTGCCAAGTTTCGTTTCATAAAACTCATGTATATGGGTCATTAGTTTTTCTTTTCTATGGCAACTATGATGAAATGGAATTCTGATTTGCTAATTTTCAAGCTGTCCTGTTATTCCCAATAAGGATCATTGTAAAACATGTAAATATGATTGGTTGATTTGTGCAAGAATTTTTTTTTTGTGAGTACGAGGCTACAACTAAACAAGCCTAAGACAGTAAAATAAGAATGGGAAGGATCCTTCCCATTTACAGAAGAGGGAGAATGAGAGGGTAGGAATGCGGCTAGAAAAAAATCTAGTTCCGGCCTAATGTGCTACAAAGTGAGCACAAAAATTTGTACTTTTATTGATTTTCTAAGCTTTTCAGATGAGGTCAGTCGGAATGGAACTAATAATGTTGTTGATAAGGGGATAGATGCATCAATCTTGAATTATATCAGGTTGAATCATGACAGCGATAACTGTTTGAGAGTCACCTTCAATTATAACTTTATGTAAATGTAAAGAACAAGCTAGTTTGATTGACAGACCGGTAGCAATAGCTTCTCCTAGATTTGAGTCATCATTATCTTCTTCTTCTTTTTTCTCCCTAATTGAATGGGGAAAAGGGTTACAGGGGCATTATCTTCTTTTTATTCTTCCTCGTTTTTCTTCTTTTGTAAGTCTTTTATTCTTTCTCTTTTTTCTTCTTTTGTAAGTACAGTACAAATAAGATATGCTTGAGGCTCTTTGCTTAACAACTTGGTCATTTACTCCCTACTCTGCAATTCGTTAAACTGGTGGACCTCTTTTCACTTCTCTATCTAGGGGGAATAAAAGGGAAACCCATATGTATTTCCCGCTTCACAATCTTTAAGTGACCTTTTTGTTGTTGTCGTTTTTTCAAATACCAAAACTTTGCCTTAAAAATGTGATGTACAAATCCCTGGTTTGGTTTTGTCATATTCTCAAATAGAAACAATTATGCCATAGAAAATGTGAGGCAAAAAAAATAAAATAAAATAAATTGATTTTACATGTACGATATCACATTTTAACTCGTATGAAAAAGAAAATGAGGCCACCTCTCTCTCTCTCTAAAAAGGTCTCTGAAAAAATCTCTGCCATGGAGGAGGGAAGAGCTCTCTTCCGCACCTCCCCCACCCAAATAATCCTCCTTTCTATTTTCTCTTTAGTCTCAACAGCACTTTTGTTTGGAATATGGATCTTAAATGTATTGCAACCTCTCTACCCACACACCCTTTCTCCACCATCTTTAGTCTCAACAGTACTTTTGTTTGGAATATGGATCTTAAATGTATTGCAACCTCTCTACCCACACACCCTTTCTCCACCATCTCCAGCCAACTCTCTCTCGACCGATGTCCCTTGCGGCAGCGCGTGTATGACACGCTTCATCGTGGAGTGCATCGGCTTCATGCACCAACGCCTTTTTTGGTTTCTTCTGGTAGATGTGACGGTTCTGTACTCCTGCTCTTCTGGCTCCCTTCCTATTGAGCTCTTTTGCAACAATGAAAATTTTAAATCCAGATCTTGATCACATAATACAATAGCTTTACTGTTATTTGTTTCACAATCTATGGTGAAAGCTGATTATTTGATTGTACATTAATCTCTTAGTTTTCACTATTCTTTTGGCAATTTGTCTGAAATTAAAAATCTATCGGGTGCCTTCTGCAGTCGCAAATACCACCAGTGGCACTGACAACTTTCCTATTTACTCCTTCCATCTTGAGGACCCTCTCCGAGGCAGTGAAATGGATTGCTATAATGTATTGTCTTATGTTTTGGCCTATGTTTTGGTTATATGTAATTTTCTTCCTTTGTTAGCTTTTTTCTAATTTTATTTTCACTCATCTTAAAAAAACAAAAAAATTAATACTACATTACTCTTAAAATGTGTGGATGGTAGCCCCCCCTCCCCCCAACCCACCCCCCCCAAAAAAAAAAGTCCATATGCCCCTTCAAATTACAACTTAATTGACAATGTTCTCCAAAACTTTTAATTGTGATAATGTCTCCCTTCCCAAAACTAATAAACAATTGTCAATATCTTTCAAGAACGAAAATGCCTTTAATAAAATATAATAATAATAAAAAATAAAAACAAAAACAAAAAAATATTTATTTATTTTTATTTTGAAAAACACGGTTTCACTCATCCAGCCAAATTTAAAATTTAAAAGGAAAGTATAAAGATTTTATTTATTATTATTATTTTTTTTTTGAATTTATAAGGGTATTTATGGTTTATTGAAAAGTTTGTAGAATTATTTTTATCTTTTTGCTAACATGAGAGAACATTGACAATTATTTAGTAATTTAAAAAGACAGTGTCACAATTAAAAATTTGGAAGGTATGTGAACTTTTTCAATTAAAAAAAATAAAAATAAAAGGAAACTGCAGCCAATCCGTCTCCCATCTCCTCTGTCAACGTGAAATTAGTGGAAAACTAAGAAAACATATCTACTTCCTGGTACTCATATTAATTCTAATAAGAATTTTTATTTATTTTGAATTGATGTGAAGTGCCCACGTGTGTAATAATTACATCCCTACATATTGAGTGTGTTACTCGCTGTGGGGGGCCTGGGGTACTAGTGGTGCACATAGTACACCCCTAGTGCCATGTAAGACCTCTAAAAAGCTGAGGCATCTAAATGAATAATAACAAAAAAAAAAAAACAGAAAAAAAAAAAGCACCATTTATTACAAATCATACACCTGCAGTGTTATTGATGTTTTCCAATGAAATGATAGCACCAGATTTGGCCCCATTTGATTCTTGAGAGTGTGACATAAGAATATAGATGACCCAGAAGTGAAGGCATACAAGGTAAACCAGAGACCACACCTTCGCTCTGGAATTCCTCCTCAGAAATACCTCACCAGCCAAGAAAATAGAGTCCAACTGCTGAAGCAATGACCCCAAGTGCTTCCTGCCTGAACGAATCCTATCCAAGTTTGATTCTGAGAGCGCCCACGTTCCTGATTCCACGTCCCTCGATGAAGTACTGGACTTGTTTTCATCTAGTAACCTTGAAACCGCCTACACAGTGCATCAAAGGATAAAGCGCAAATCAGTGTTATATGTTTATGTAGAAATTGTCTGTAGATGATAACTGTAAGGTGACAATGTACCTCAATTCTGAAGAGAAGAGTTGCCTTCTCTGAGGAGAGAGCCTCAACCTGGTTGAACAATAAGAATTTTAAAATCTGATGGCTTAATGATAAATAAATACATTTAGCTACTGATAGAAAGAAAATCGAACATTAAGTCCTAAGATAATTTGTGTTATCCATGCAAAGGAGTCCTTTTCCAACACTAGAACCAGATCATAATAAAGTTCTGAAGTAGCTGATGGCTGTGTTGCAGAGAAGCATAACCGGTAGGACACATTATGCAAGATAGCCCTAATCACAAAATGCTTCATGCTGGTAAAATTTGAGCAATTAATCAAACCAGGGGCCTTAACAATAAGAAGAGGAGCCTATTAATGGCAAATCTGGAAGCAAGATCAGTTTCATTAAAAAAAGAAAATGAAAATTTTTGGTCCTCGAAAATTGTTCTCATCATATTAAAATTTGAGGAAGAAAACACTTTGAGCATATTTTTTCTTGGTAAGTACTCGGGTCAAATGACCAAGTAGTAGTTGTAAATTCAATATGGCTAATTAACTTTCATGGCTCCCATCCCTCCCAAACCTCAAAAGGCATATCAGCTTGCACATTATTTAGGATATGCTCACTCTACTATTGCCTTCATGCATCTATAAGCACCTTACGAGCTTTTATTGTATGTTTTCATCACTTCTATGTAAGGCATTATTAAGCTAAGCCAGATGTATCAAATGGTCCTATTCATCAAACAAATACAAATACTAGAAATCCTTTGAATTATCAAAGACTCTTTAACACAAACCTGGGCTTGTTTCTGGATTAAATGGTCAGTCATCTGACCAAGCCTTCGCTTGAGCTCAATTTCTACTTCCGTTGGATCCTCCATCTCTTTCCTTGTCATTTCAATGTCTGCTTCCAGCTTCTTTGCCTGCAATATAGATGATGCTGTAAGCAAAATATATTGATTGGAAAACCTTACATATAGCAAAAAAAAGTATCAACATATCAGTCAAACTCAAGATAAATCAGGTCAATAGGATATGTAAGAAAACCACTAAAACCACAAAAATAAAAATTCTTTATCTAAATTGACTCTGTTAGTGAAACCCAATGCTTATAAGACACATAAAACTCCAAACTCTCTAACTTCTGTCCAACCCCATTAGCAAGTGTATGCAGACTAAAATGGCCCTTCTGACATCCATTACAATAGATGACGTAGAGACTCCATCTCCATCATAAGACAAACAGACATCCAATCTCAGCCTATTGGAACCATATGCCTAGGACATGACTTGCACCACAACCTTTCTTCTTTCTGGACCTACCACTAAAACGTACACTTTGGCACTTAACCAAAGACAGGAGTTCAATAAATTAATTATCTAGATTTCCTTTCCAAAAGAACAAGGCATGCTGAGAGCACTCAAGATTGAAAAGGTCAAGCTGATATCTCGAGGACATTGCCCTGAGAAATGATTGCAAACCTAAACCTACTTGATAGAAATATATTGAAAACTTGAAAACCTCACCTTATCTTGCAATTGTACGACTTTATCAGCTATGAAAGAGTACTCTGCCTCAAGTGTCTCTCGTTCAAATTCAATTCCTTTTGAAGCAGCTAACTGCAACATTTCAGTAACGTAAAGATCATCACAAAAGGTAAAGAAAATTCCTGTAGTTGCACGAGTAATTATGAAAGCTAGAAAAAGTGCATATTTATGCACCAATATCATCACATGCAGAATATAACTCACTTGTTTTAGAGATGTTCCAGTCTGATGAGAATCTGAGATCCTTCTCCTGAGCTATACAAGGAGAAAAGGGAGTTTTAAGGACCAAGCTATCAAAAAGCCAAGATAATTTGAACATCATATTGGCAATGTTAGATATTGATTTAATAATATACAGTCAATGAATTGTATACAAACATAATATATTATTTACATCAAATTGGATTGCTATGACAGTTTGAATTCAGTATTGGAGAGAGCTCCATGGCATATGGCCAATAGGCCTCTGGTTCTCAAATGACTGCAGCCCAACCTAATGCTATCCAGAGAAGATTTGAAAAGGGTTCCTATCAAGAAAACTACTGCAGCAAGCAGTTTACAGCAATCAAACTGCTGTGCGTTAGCGCAACGGCTTTTTAAAGCTCAATCCCTTGCTTGTTCGTTAGCGCATAACAGGAATATTTGGTGTTTTGAGTACTGAAAATAAAGTTGACTATTTTCTCCTCACACTGCACTACTATTTTCAAGGGTTACTGCTCATCCCTAGAACAAACCCTTATACTACTATTTTGCTCATAGCATCTCAGAACCATAACCCTTTCTTACACCCTTTGAAAGCCTAAACTCCTTAGTTTTTACCTAAGCCTTAGACACCAAATAACCTGTCAAAAGAAACCTTAAGACCCTTAGGCTATGTTTGGTACGCGAAATGACTATTCCTTGAAATTGCCTTTATTAAGAATAGAAGAAGTAAAATGAATTAGCATTAGAATAGTCATTCTCATGATTATAAGGGAATGACTATTCCCTTCAATTGAAGGAATAGTCATTCCTTTCAAATTTAAAAAGAATGGCTATTCCTTCAATTAAAGAAATAATCATTCATTTATGTCTATCGAGATGGCTATTCCAATACTAATCAATTTCACTTATTTCATTCTTAATAAAAGTTATTCTAAGGAATAGCTATTCCGTGTACCAAATGTGTCCTTAATATTAGTCTCAGCCCAGAACATTGTGGAATCTTCAACTTTAGCCCCTTGTTGCTTTTAAACCATATCTCTTCACACCATGATTTAATCCATAAACTCTGAAGCGTTTCTTACGCCATGACAAACTCCAAAATACAGGTTCCCCTAGCCATAGCCTAGTACATAGGCTAGTGTACGCAGGCTTCAAATCATCAGACATATGTCAATTAATCGCACAACACCTTACAACATAAGTTGCCCTGAATCCTTACTTATAATTAAATTTCAACATCCTTATTCTTTTTATTAATTATTATCTGTAGAAACCGAGTACACATAAAACTACTGTCTTGCATTTGAGATTTTTATCTTTATCAAACCTTTAAATCTTCTTTCATTGAGAAGTCATTAAATATTATCAATATCTTATTCAATTCCTTTGGCAAAGTAGTCGTATCAGCTGCAGTTGAAAACAGAAAGGCAAAATCAAAGGGGAAAAAAAGTTTGTTCTGTTTTTTGCAATTTTATCTAGGAGGTATACCTTCATGGGTTGCTTCTTTCAAGTCAATTTGTTGTCGGAGTTCTGCTACCCGATTAACCTGGTTCAAATATATGCAAATAAAAGATATAAGCGTAATTGTTTCTATATATTATTTATTTATTTATTCATTCACTCATTCATTTCTGATTTGACATTTGAAGCTCAGACCTATGTTAACACCACCCCCATTACCACCTGAACCAATGGGGCATAAACATTACTCGTATTATTGAAGTAACAAAATTTCATAATGTCATAACAGAAAGAGGCTAACATGAAATAGATTTATTTTACAATATGAATGCCCAGTAAGTTTTTGTAGCAAGATAAGCTAAAGAAAACAAGGTTAGATAAGTACAGATAGAAGCGATCCTTTAATGACCAATCATGAACCTCTCTCAGCTTCAAATGGACTCAGATTGGACTTGTGTGGTTGTCAGTTTGTGTTAATCGTGTCCCATTGGCGGAATATAGAATACATGGATTCAGGATTCCAAATATCCACCAATTTAAAAGCTACAAATTTTGCATTCCCTCCCTTTATAAAATCCCCCAAATACATCGATAGCATTTGTGGATAAGGTAGGGAGTACCGTACATATTTTACCGTGAACATATATCTAATGAGTGTTCCCCTCCCTGTCTCATATCTCTGTTATCTTCTATCCTGAAAATGGCTTCCATCTTCGGCTCCCCACCATTTCTCTCCCCGGCCCAGCCCATTACAAAACCTCACTTCTCTTCATCATCACAAACGCCACCTCCTCCACCAACTCCGCCTTCACAACCACCTCCATCTCCACCGCTAACTACCACTTCATCGGAGCAACAACCACCGGTCTCAGTTAGAGTGGAGCAACAAAAACCCACCAAGCGCTCCACCGTTGAAAGCACAGACTGGATAGCTTCCACCTTAACGAGGCGGTTCGGGCTCGGTGCAGGCCTTACATGGGCTGCCTTCCTCGCTGCTGGTGTGATCTCTGAACAGATTAAGACCCGCCTTGAAATCTCCCAACAAGAAGCAGATACCAGGTTTGTCATGATCTTAGTCCCGAAGAAAATTACAATGCAATGGAAAATTAAATATAAAAGCGGACTGTTAGGGGTCTAGAAGGAGAGATTTTATAATAATATCTTATCATATTATAAGTTGTTTATTGAGCTAGTGAGTCTTTTATTTATGTTACAATTAGGAAAAACTTCACTTATCATTCTTGATTTTTTTATCACTTTTATAATCATACCCTTAAACCCTTAAACTTTAAAAAGTGTTGATTTACGGTTACCATCTTTTAGAAGTTTGTAATGTCAATCACTCCGTCCAAATTTAACGTTAAATCAAATGATTGATGAGTGAAATCCTTAACTCCTACGCTATTTATAAAATTACAAAAATGCATTGATGTAATAATAAAAAATTAAAAACAAAAAAGATGGGAGTATTTTAACGCCAAATTTAGACAGGATGGTTGATATTGTAAACTTCTTAAAGATGATAATCTTAAATTGACACTTTTTAAAGTTTAAAGGTATAATTACAAAAATAATAAAAAATCATGGGTAATGGAGTGAAGTTTTCTTTTAGAATTAATATTTGAATATTAGAGATATGACGCTATCATTAGAAATAGTTTATTTCTATTAGTCTTTTGTTTCTATTATGTATTGTAAGTATCTATTTAAAGATGCCAGAAAGCTAATAAGGGAATCAAATAAATTAATTATCAAATGTTTATGTTTGTCGTTGAAAGGTTTAGGGTTTCTTGAATTACCTTAAAATAAGGAGAACCAGAATTCCTTGAATTATCCTACCAAAATCTATCATTCTTGTTAATTGTCCATCCCACACCAACAAAGGAAGAGCCTAAAAGAGCTAAATCTTGCTATTATTCCTGATAAAATTTGCAATACAAAAACTCATGCATATTTATAAGAAAATTGAGGTAGGTAAAGTTAAAGATAAGTATCGTAATGATTTGATTACATCCAATCCTCTAAAAGGTAATTATTCTATTATGAACCATATCATATATTCTAACAAGTCCACTATCTATCCGTCACAAATTTTTTTCATATTCTGCATGTAAACTAGTCCTCCTTGTACACTCTCTGTGCCAACTGTTCAGAGCTGAGTTTTTCTTTATATAATAATTCTATATTCTATGCGTGTGTGGAATTAGTCCCCATGCTCAATTCGCTCGTTTTTCAGAGAGCTAGAGGAAGTTCTGAAATTAACTAAACTTCTTGCAAGTTTTCTGAATATTTTTTTTCTTTACATACATGAACAAATTTTTTTCATCATAACCCTTCGTCGACAAACTGAAAACCATTATGACTTGCTTCAGATGTTCTTGATAAACGCCTGCAGGTAACTGAAAAACATAAAAACCTTAGCATCGAACAAATGCTCAAATTTTGGAAACATGTCAAGAAATGCTTTGATCTTTATATGAAAATTGAGAATTGAGACCCTCTTCATAAACTGGTCCTTTGAAATGCAACCAATAACCAAATTTATTTTCTACAGAAATGTCGATAAGGAAGAGGAGGTGGTCTTGCCTAATGGCATCAGGTATATATATTTTATGATCATTGCCCATAACTTGACCTTTGAAGTACTTAAATAATCCTCATTTTTCTTACAACATGCACAAAATTTTGGATCAGGTATTATGAACTGAGAGTTGGTGGGGGGGCTTCTCCAAGGCCAGGAGACTTGGTTGTGATCGATCTCAAGGGAAGAGTAGAAGGCAGTGGGGAAGTGTTTGTGGATACATTTGGTGGTGAGAAGAAGCCATTGGCTCTGGTAATGGGGTCGAGGCCATACAGCAAGGGAGTGTGTGAAGGAATAGAGTATGCATTGAGATCTATGAAGGCAGGGGGGAAAAGGAAAGTGATAATTCCTCCTAGTTTGGGATTTGGGGAGAAGGGAGCAGAGTTAGGCCCTGGTGTGCAAATTCCTGCTTTTGCAACGCTCGAATACATTGTTCAGGTTGATAAAGTCTCCATTGCACCGGCTTGAATTCTTGAGTACTGTCATTGGGTATAGTTTTATGACTTAATTAGCTGAAATGGTTCTATCTCGAAGATATATATTGTATACCCCCCGGTATGATTGTTTATCATTTATTTTTGGCTTGGTGAACATTCATATTCGGCTCAACAAATTTGGTGAGTACAGTAATACCTCATTAATTTTTTTGCTAAAGTAGCTAGCCAGATGTAGGTGGGTTTTCACCAAAATTTGCATCTTGAAAAGCCAAAAGAATATTCGGCTAGCCGGCTGTGAATGCCCTTAAAACTTAAAAGAAAGAAAGAGAGAGAGAGAAAGAGAGAGAATCTTGTTACTTCTTTTTCTTTATTTTCTGCTAGTTTTTGCTTTATTTCTGCAAATGGAGTAAAGCATTCCAACATATATAAAGTGCGATTCTTCCTATGAAATTAGGCTTTGATACTGACTTCATCATTATCTCCAATGCTTTCTGGTTGGACACTTCCAAATGCTATTAGCAAATCTACATGCTAACGAACAACTTGATGGAGATCAAGACACTGCTTCGAATGATCTCGTTCAAGTACCAATTGGGCCGGTTACGAGAGCACGAGCAAAGAAGTTCAAGGATGTACTCAATGGACTCATTCAAGAGTTATGGGCTCAAGCAAATTTGTGGAGGCCCATTGAGCATGATCCACGTGGGCAACAAAGAATCGTCACCTTGATTCAAGTTCTAGAAGGATCCGGTCAAGGCTAAGAATTGGCAATAAATATTTTGGATCTATTCTAGAATGATTGGATTGCATAGCTATTCAATTGACAAAAAATATTTTGGGTCCATTCTAAAAGGATTGGATTGCGTAGCTATTCTAGGCGCCATTTGAACGATCTTGGGTTCCCTTTCGTTGTTGGGTCTCGTTATTCTTGACGGGGTTCACATCACAACTCAGCATCAAAGTTAAGTGCTTTAGAGAATAGAAGTCATCTATTAACATTTCTGTTCTAAAATTTTCATAGATTTCTTTCTCAATGTGAATAACTAAATAATTTGTAAGAAAATCTTCTTCTATCTTGTTGCGAAGCCTAGTTTTAATGTTATTCATTGCTGAAATTGCTCGCTCAGTAATAACAGTTGAAATTGAAAAAGTTGACCCAAGAAGAATTAATATATGAATCAAATAGTTAATCTTTGACTTTTCGATTTAACTGATTATTCTTAACATAAGGTGGAAATTATAGACAAATCTTTCCAATTAGGATGATAAGGCACATCAAGCTCATAGTGTTGCAATTGGTATCNCTTGTTACTTCTTTTTCTTTATTTTCTGCTAGTTTTTGCTTTATTGCTGCAAATGGAGTAAAGCATTCCAACATATATAAAGTGCGATTCTTCCTATGAAATTTGGCTTTGATACTGACTTCATCATTATCTCCAATGCTTTCTGGTTGGACACTTCCAAATGCTATTAGCAAATCTACACGCTAACGAACAACTCAGCATCAAAGTTAAGAGTGCTTTAGAGAATAGAAGTCATCTATTAACATTTCTGTTCTAAAATTTTCATAGATTTCTTTCTCAATGTGAATAACTAAATAATTTGTAAGAAAGTCTTCTTCTATCTTGTTGCGAAGCCTAGTTTTAATGTTAATCATTGCTGAAATTGCTCGCTCAGTAATAACAGTTGAAATTGAAAAAGTTAACCCAAGAAGAATTAATATATGAATCAAATAGTTAATCTTTGACTTTTCGATTTAACTGATTATTCTTAACATAAGGTGGAAATTATAGACAAATCTTTCCAATTAGGATGATAAGGCACATCAAGCTCATAGTGTTGCAATTGGTATCTCAAATAAATCTTTTATTGCTCCGTAAAATCTTGAGGGTTAAATATTTCAACAATACTACAAATATCATCGATTTTGAAGGATTTATGTGCATTTTTGGGATCCAAGGTATAGCCAAGAAAAAGAAGTTCCATTGCTTTCTCAATTCTCATTAAACTTTTCCCAAATTATTTCTTGTAACTAGCCATCTATTGTAGGCATAAATATGTCAATTTGATAATAATACTCGAATGTAATTGGATCTTGTTGATTATGAATTTATGAGACCTACCTCAACCTGCTGTGTATAAAGCACTCATATCAGGAACTTTAATGTCATGTCTTTCACAAAACAATTTTACATCCCAAGAAACTTTTCCTAACCATTTCTCTCAAACTTTTGATTGAGTGTTTTCGTAGTTTTGACCAAATGGATAAACATTTGAAATGTCCTAAGTTTGTGGTTGCAATGATTGACACACAATATCAGCTCATCCCAAAGATATCTTTCACTAATTGCAATACAAAAACAAACTCAAATGACATCTTAACGTTGTATACCACATCAGCATTACCACGTTGAGAATATGTGTAGCCTTTACTTTTTCTNTAATTACCGTTTATTCCAAAAGTTGAAAAAAAAAATTTAATTATTTAATTAATACTTTAATAATTTACTCAAGTGTGGTTCCAACATGTGACATATATAATTAAAATGGTATGAATGATGGTGTTGGGATTTGAATTTATGACTTAAATCTCTGATATCGTGGGAAATCATTACTTATCTCAAAGGCTTAAAGCCGTTGGAAAAAATGAATTTAATTATTTAATCAATATTTTTAATAAATTTGATTCATGGGCTCTTTGAACACGTCTACCCAAGAAAAGAAAAGAAGAAGAAATGATGGGACAGTCGTCTATTATAAGATAATTTCAGTTTTGCTGACTATATGTTACTTCCAGCTTTTTTTTTTTTTTTTTTTTTTTTATTTTTTTTTTTTTTTTTATGTTAAAAGTTATTTTTCTTTCATTCAATTTACAGGAAGCACAAATTTTGTGTTAATTGCGATATTGACTCTGATTCTGAAAGGCACATGGAATTTTAGACAGGTAATAAATATCTCCTGGTTTTAATTCTGAAAGGCAAGTAAGGTAAATGTGCCGCATTATGATTATAATGGAATTTGAATTTATGTTTTTGTTTTGGATAAAAACGTTTTTTATTTGGTTGGGTTTTCATAAGTAATAGGAATTTACATATCTTAATTGCAATATATACCTTATGTGGCTCAGTGTGTTGTTGAACTTTAACATAGCCTCACTGTATATCACTTTGCTGCTCTGTTTTTCAGATAGTCTTGACTTTACTTGTAGTAATATGGGGTCTTCGCCTGGGACTGTTTCTGTTAATGAGGTATGATTAATGTAACACTGCATAAAGCAGACTTCTTCTACCTTCATTTCTTCTCTAGATGAAAATTCTGATTGTAACGTGAATGAAGTTTATTAGTGGCTAGGCTAGTGTCTATTTACGGGCTATAGTCAGCTCATCAAATGTATAACTTGATTTCATTTTTTATACTCGACTCGACAAAGTCTTATGACACGTTTGGTACGCGGAATGACTATTTCAATAAATAGTCTTTATTAAGAATAGAAGGATTTAAATGGATTAGTTTTGGAATAGCAATTCCAATAGCCACGAGGGAATGATTATTCCTTCAATTGAAATAATAGTCATTCCATTTAAATTGAAGGAATAGTCATTCCCTCATGCTATTGGAATAGTTATTTCAAGGCTAATCTATTCAAATTCTTCCATTNTTAATTATTTAATTAATATTTTTAACAAATTTGATTCATGGGCTCTTTGAACACGTCTACCCAAGAAAAGAAAAGAAGAAGAAATGATGGGACAGTCGTCTATTATAAGATAATTTCAGTTTTGCTGACTATATGTTACTTCCAGCTTTTTTTTATTTTTTATTTTTTATTATTTTATTATTTATTATTTTTACTTTTATTATTTTTTTTATGTTAAAAGTTATTTTTCTTTCATTCAATTTACAGGAAGCACAAATTTTGTGTTAATTGCGATATTGACTCTGATTCTGAAAGGCACATGGAATTTTAGACAGGTAATAAATATCTCCTGGTTTTAATTCTGAAAGGCAAATAAGGTAAATGTGCCGCATTATGATTATAATGGAATTTGAATTTATGTTTTTGTTTTGGATAAAAACGTTTTTTATTTGGTTGGGTTTTCTTAAGTAATAGGAATTTACATTTCTTAATTGCAATATATACCTTATGTGGCTCAGTGTGTTGTTGAACTTTAACATAGCCTCACTGTATATCACTTTGCTGCTCTGTTTTTCAGATAGTCTTGACTTTACTTGTAGTAATATGGGGTCTTCGCCTGGGACTGTTTCTGTTAATGAGGTATGATTAATGTAACATTGCATAAAGCAGACTTCTTCTACTTTCATTTCTTCTCTGGATGAAAATTCTGATTGTAACGTGAATGAAGTTTATTAGTAGCTAGGCTAGTGTCTATTTACGGGCTATAGTCCGCTCATCAAATATATAACTTGATTTCATTTTTTATACTCGATTCGAAAAAGCCTTAGGACACGTTTGGTACGCGGAATGACTATTTCAATGAATAGTCTTTATTAAAAATGGAAGGATTTGAATGGATTAGCTTTGGAATAACAATTCCAATAACCACGAGAGAATGACTATTCCTTCAATTTAAGTGGAATGACTTGGAATAAAAATTCCAATAGCCACGAGAGAATGACTATTCCTTCAATTGAGAGAATAGTCATTCCACTTAAATTGAAGGAATAGTTATTCCCTCATGGCTATCAGAATAGCTATTCTAAGGCTAATCTATTCAAATCCTTCCATTCTTAATAAAAGCTATTTCTTAGAATAGTTATTCCGCGTACCAAACATAACTTTAGGTTTCCAACCAGTTGGAGTCTCTTAGATGAAATTCTCTACCATTCACCTCTACCTTGGGCCATGTCCTTTGTTATGTTATAGGCAGTCTTTTTTCTCTTTCGTTTGCTGACTTGGCCTCTTATATGTTTTCTTTTTTCCAAAATGTTAATAATGCAGGTGTCTTTCCTTGTGTACTTCCATATACTTGGGTCTTTGGGTTGCACATATTTGGTGTTTCTAAATTAGTTTATTTACTTATCCAAACACTTCAACTTTCTACTATTACTACTGCTGCTGTTACATATTCTTATCCCTAGGGCCCTTCCGAAGCTTAACAACATTGTTGCTGTTTATTGCAGTATCATCTAGATATCAACTTTCTATTTGATTTTGATTTTCTGGTTGATATGATTAGGATCTTGCAGTGGGGGGAGGATAGACGTTTTGATGAAATGCGTAATAATTTCGGAAAGCTGGCAATCTTCTGGATATTTCAGGTTTTGATAGCTTTCTCTATTTTCTATTTTCAATTAGCTATAGCTGTGTATTGATGCTTTTAGTTTGTGGGGGCCGGTTGGAGAGGCTATAATTTAACATTCAAATTGTAATTTAAAACCTATTTTTTTCCCCTTCACTGCAGGCTGTCTGGGTGTGGACAGTTAGTTTGCCTGTCACAATGGTTAATTCAAGCTCAAGAAATCCATCCCTCCAGGCTGAGGACATAATTGGCTGGATTATGTGGTCCGTGGGTTTTTTGGTTGAAGCAACAGCTGATCAGCAAAAATTGGCATTCAAAAACTCTCCAGAAAATAGAGGGAAATGGTGCAGTGTTGGAGTATGGCAATACTCTCGTCATCCAAACTATTTTGGCGAGGTTAGTGCTTCTATTTCATTCAAATGCCACTACTTTTAGCACTGGTGTTACATGCAACTGTTCTTGATGCCTATTAGAAATCTGCGATGGTGCTACTACAACAGCGCTTAAGTTATACCTTTATATCATTCTCATATGTAATTGATGATATCTCTTTCATGGTTATTGTTGAGTGCTAGGTGCAAGCTTCACCACTTTAAGTTTACGTGCTTCTTATTCTTTACTATCGTTACTATAAGCACCTCCATATGGAACTGTATCAACCACTCATAATTTGCAACTGCTGGACTTCTTTCAGCTGAATATATTGGACATTATGTTCATTTAGGCTGTTTGATTTTGGTGGAACTATATCTTAGATATGAATCTCCAGTATTGTGGCACTAGAAGACTGATACTTTTTTAGAAAAATTGATAGTTTACTAATACAAAATTTGTTAACTTTTTGAGGAAGTGACTAAAATTATTTCTTTGCTTCTGGAGTCTGGTTCCGTATGCTTGCCTCATACATCTCACATGCTCAAAAGCCAAACCTCACGATCAGCACACTTATATGTATACGCATCAGTCATTGAACAACTTTGTTACATTATTTACCTTGATTCCATTTCTATCTAATAATGGAAGCTTGATGAATGTTGGGCTCAGATTTTCCTCTGGTGGGGAATATTTGTGGCTTCCACACCGGTACTGGAAGGTGCTGAGTGGCTTGTAATCCTTGGGCCAATCTTCCTCACATTGTTGCTTCTTTTCATCAGTGGCATACCACTGCTTGAGGTTTGCGTCTTCTTGCTTTTGATTTTATTACAATATTCACCATTTTCTGAATCTGCTTATGATATACTGCACAATTGAAACAGGTATCAGCAGATAAGAAGTTTGGGAATGTAGATGGATATAGGCTTTATAAAAGAAGAACTAGGTTATGTTCATATTTTCTTCTGTTTTTGTCTGAGTGTATTTTAGAGGAGAAAGTAGCTGATATTAACATATTATGTTGCAGCCCTCTAATTCTACTGCCGCCAGTAGTATATGAGAATTTGCCCTCATGGTTCAAAGCAACTTTTCTCTTCGAATTTCCTTTCTACAGTCGTAGTCTTCCACAAGAAGGGTTAAACTGGTGAGACTAAAAAAATTTTGTGAATACTTTAATCTTGATAAGAGACTCAAGCTATAATCACAATTTTCATCTAAGTGGGGTTCATGTTTGAAGTTATTTATGTGCATGATTCTTCATGGAATATCTTACAATGTTTGAAGTTTTATATCTATCTATTGTGCTAAAGTGTTCCAATGCGATTGTATTGGAGGCAAATGACTCTGTAGCTACATATTATATATGTTTGTGGTGCTTATTGTTGAAGTCTTTTCCATCTTCTCTTTACTCTAGCCCTCTTCGGAGGGTGTCTTTACTCTAGTTTAGGAATTAGCTTTTTCTCTTAAGATTGTTTCTCTTGTACACATTCCTTGTATAAGGGTTGGAAGTAGGTCTTGAGTTGGAAAAAATTTGACAAACCAAAATGTATAACTAAAAATCGTGAGAACCGTGTTGCAACCGTGTCCCGTTCTCCCCACTAAATTTCATTGCATCTATGGTTGCATAGAATATGCTGCAAGTTGCTTCCCAATCTTTCCCTTGTCATCAGCTTGCTCGCTGTCCTATCTCTTTCCTCTTCCCTAATTGCCCCTAATTCCAAGTACCTAACTTCTTTTTATAGAATATGAATGCAAAGGAAATATGAAATTGACTGCAGTTTTCTGGAAGTTCTATTACAATAATCATGTCCTTTGGGTTTATTTTGCTTGTTAAGAGCCTCTAGTGTATACTACCTGTGTACTTAGGGGCGCTTTACATTTTTTTATAAATTACATTGCGAATAAAAAAAAAAATAAAATCATGTCCTCATCAACTTGGGTTCCAGACCAAACATAGGGAAATAACTTTTAGGTTATATATTGTTCACATCTAGTGTACAAGAACCTGAATGGAGATATTGAATTGAACAATGAGGTAGTAAATCGGATGGTAATATCATAGTATGATTTAAGGTTTGGGCTGGATTGAAGTGCATGATTTTCTTGATTTGCTTGACTTTGATCATTAATCATTCCTTTCATGCTTTTCTTTCTCAAGGGCCAAGGTGTTTAGTATCTGTGCAAGAAGTCATTGAGTTGTGTAGTTTTATATGGTTTAAGCTTTTGATTGGCAGTGCATTGCTTTTGTGTATTTGGAAAAATTAGTTGTTTATGGTGCCGATTTGCTTTTGCTTTAAGGCATTTACCATCTGTGCAAGGTATAGAGCAAGCGGGGGAGAAAGCAGCGGTGGATTGAAGATGCATTAGTGCTAGACGATTCTTTGACTTGCAAGTTTCGTTTCATAAAACTCATTTATATGGGTCATCTAGTTTTTCTCTCTATGGCAACTATGATGAAATGGAATCTGATTTGCTAAATTTTCAAGCTGTCCTGTTATTCCCAATAGGATCATTGTAAAACATGTAACATATGATTGGTTGATTTGTGCAAGAATTTTTTTTTTTTTTTTGTGAGTACTAGACTATAACAGAGCCTAAGACAAATTAAAATAAGAATGGGAAGGATCCTTCCCTATTACATAAGAGGGAGAATGAGAGATGGTGGGAATGCATCAGAAAAAATATAAGCAGTGGTCTTATGTGCCACAGAGTGAACACAAAAGTTTGCACTTCTATCTAATTTTCAACTTTTCAGAAGAGGCCAGTCGGGATGAAATTAATAATTTGTTTGAATCAAGGGGATAGATGCGCCAATCTTGAATTATATTCAGGTTGAATCATGGCCGGAGATAACTGATTGAGAGACACCTTCAAATTATAACATTATGTAAATGTAGAAGAAGAGCTAGTTTGATTGCGCAGCCTGGCAGCCATTATCTTCCTTTTATCTTTCCTTGTTTTTCTTCCTTTTGAATTCTTTATTCATCTCTTTTTCTTCTTTTGTAAGAAAAGTACAC